>JARJDW010001034.1:0-31754 GCA_030264715.1 Adinopsis sp. GC000173
AATATATGCGTAGAAATTAATTGAAAGAAATATATTTTTACTGAATATTGTTTATTAAATAATCTTGTTTTTAATAAACGGTTATAATATATTACTTAATAGAACAAAATATATTTACATATTAATAAAAAACAATATACACAATAATTTATATACACACATAAAATATTAATAATATTTTTCTTATTATGAGTAATAGTGGTCACGTTTCTTCATCTCATAAATGCATACAAGTGCCGGTTGTTAAAATGTACAGAGAACGATTTTAACAACCACACAACAATTGCACATAAAATAATTAATAGTTATATAATAATTAAGATGTATAAAATACAAAGTATTGCTTCTTGTTAGTCACATTTTGAAAAAATATCACTTATCCTTATTTGGCAGCTATTTGCCCCCAATTTTTTTTACAAAACAATCTCTTTCTCATCATCGACAATTTTCATCATTTCCATTCCAATTTATAATAATCATATTTTTCGTCTAAAATTATAAATGAACGTGCTAAAATAAATACAATACATATATAAAAAAGAATGAGAATAATAAAATGTAAAAAATGTTGTAAAAAACGTCGATTACACTTTCTATTACAGTTCATTTATCATTACAACAGCAGTACCTATGACAATAATATATAAAAACATGCTATGGCATTTAAAACGGCACGGAATGAATGACACAATGGCATTAGGAAAGTTTGACTATGTACGTTTCATTTTTTTTTCTTCTTTTAAATATGAGTTATATGAGAGAGAGCGTTATCGAATTATACACCACCGAAAAGTACGCTATTCTAATGATTAATGGACCAACGTCAATATGCAATATTTTGCGGTCCAAAACTACAGAGAGTTGTGGAAATGTTAAGCACCAAACAATTAAATTAAAAATGATCGAAAAACATAATTAGAGAAACAATTATGCAGCAAGTAGGAAGTTTTTTTATCAGAGTATCCACTTTTATAAATATTTACACATCTATATGTTTTCTATAGTTATTTCATTTTAATAAATTCTATGAGTTTCTTTTATGTTTTAACATCAGTCAGTTCTATTGTGATATTAACGGTAGTTCGAAGAATACCACAAAGAAAATTTTAAAAAGCTTAATTATGGGCTTAAATTAAAATTTAATAATTAATTTATAAAAACACGACTGAATTTATCAAAATTCACGCATTTTCTGATCACTATATGATATCCATATAAAAAGCTTCTTTTGGTAATATTTACATCCCTTACTCATAATATATTGCCTTACATTAAATAATTTTACTATATAAATTATGTGCAGTTCTACTTCGTAGAAGTCGTACGCTTCCATTTGTTTATGTTTCTGTTTTTGTTTGTTTGTTTTGTTTTGTTTTACTCTTGCAAATCACATGTGTGGTGTGATACTTCTACCAATAGGCCTTAAATTTGCTGTACATAATTCAGTCTAATTGGACAATTCGTAGCAATTTACACATTTTTTTATTTTTTATAGAATTATTTTGAAAATATAGCCACGATTTTTTGTTTTTTTTTTGTATCTCATTAATAAAAATATTTTATATTCACAATCCTTAACTTATTTAATGTACTTTAAGAACGACTAGGATTTTATTTGATGTTATTTTATGGCACATTTATTTCTAAATGATTTAATTGAAAGACTCACGACTCGTGTCTATGTACTCTTCCTTTTCGTTGACCGCTCTTTCGTCGTTTGCGTTTCGTGTCTCTCTGAAACGCCACGTTGCCGGGATCATCCGCTAATTGTGGATATTTATGTATACTATGGATATCAACACCTTCGTAACCGTCCACATAACCGTGCGATATTAATTCTTCCTTCTCTTCTTCAGTCCATTCGCCTCTGCCTTGGAATCCAATAGCAACTAACTGCTTCTCTAATTCCCATGCTCTCTCTACAGCCCGTTTATGAGCGTGCCTTAATATCCTGTGCCTTTCCTGTTCCGGATCAACACCGTATTTAATGATTACCACCGCGTCTGGATTATGAAGTCGGAGTTCTTTGCCGGCGGGCGAACCGTGCTCGGTCGTTTCATGCGTCGAAACATTAAACATGCCGCCCAATCTGCGCAATTCTTCCAAATCATCTCTGATTTTAAGAATATTGTCTTTAACAAAATAGAACACATCCTGATCATGTATACTAAAATGCAGTTCCAAAAAGAAGGAATTATTAAACACTGATGTTACTACATCTTGAACAACACCGTTTACACCCTCTACAACACTAACTAATGCACGACCATCTACTCTTGATATTAATAAACCTTCACCGAAGACTGCTTTGCGATAAGCGACTCTCGGCAGAAGATTTCGTGTTTTAGGTTCCATCTTAAGAAGTGGTTTGGGAATAAAGCTGAGATCGGAGAATCGTTCAGTGACCTAGAAATTGATTATAATTAAAAATAATAATTTATTAAGCATTACAAAGTAGATGTTATGTAGAAGTAAAATTTATTACCTTTTCAACTATACATTGTAGACCAGACATAACACCAAAATCGGGGGCAAGTTGTCTCGATGTAACAGTGGCTTGGGGTTTATAGACCATTTTACTTATATATTCTGAACCCATCATGCTATTTATGTCGTAACCATATAATTGCAACCAGCTATTTAAGTCGGTCATGTATTTAAGATCAGATTTCGGATTAATAGGATCGTTATTTTGGAATCTGTATATGAATACATCGGTTGGTGTAGTTAACTTTGTAGCTAATTGTTCCCAAGCTGGCGTCATCCATTGTCCGACAATTGGATCATACAGCCTCTTATTTAAGTAAACTAATTTCGTATTCGGATCGTATATGCCACCCTGGAAGTCGACCGGCAGATAAAAGTCCGGATTTGTATCCAAAATAATGCTGCCAAATGGTGTACGTTTCATTTCTTTGATCAAGTTTCCATTGATATCGAATAGTGCGAGAGGCGAACCGTTTTGGTCAGATGCTACATAGAATCGCTGTTCATTTGTCTCGACCGTAATTATGTATTCACGTTGATCGTAAAGAAATCTGAATGTTCTGCCGGACTTGGGAAAATGAACATGTGTCAACAAATCTGGTGTGCTCGGATTTGAATAGAAATATTGCGTAACATTTCCCTTATCATCGTTCCATGAAATTAATCTTCCTCTGTCATCATAGTAATACCATGTTTGGAATTTATCACGTTCAAATGCATGAATCAATTGTCCTCTCGAGTTGTATCTATACTTTTGTTCGCCTCTTCTTACAACGTAACCTCGATTATCATAGTTATTGAATTCAACATCGCCGTATTGTACGACCCGATCGCCACTATCATAGCCCAATGTTATCTTTTCCTTTTCTTTTATTACACCAATCACATTGCCATTCTCATCGTACACATATTTCCAATTACTCGATCCAATTACTTCCAATACATGTCCATCAGCATTGTACGTAATCCGATCCATACTTGTCGATCTACCAACTAAGAGTTTTTGAGTTTTGATACGATTCCTACTATCATATTCTACTTCTAATCTAAAGACATCGAAAGATTTAATATTAATTAAAATTGACTTCATTCGTCCATGATCATCATAATCGGTTATCGTAAAGAACTGTTTGCTCGTATCTTGCATTACAGATCGGTTAAATGTGTTGCGATAAATGCGCAAATCGCTTATTCCTTCAAGTATGCCGAGATTCTGATTGTATTTTAATCTCAATTGTGGTATTTCTTTGCCATTAATATCAACATCAATGGACGATAATCTTGTATTGCCATCGTAAGCATATTTATAGTGAGCGTTATCTAAACCGCACTTGGTATTAAATTTGAGTTTCTCTTCCTTGACGACACCAGCGTGATACTTGAATTCTTGTTTCATTTCAAAGTTGGGCTCTACTATATCAATACTTTTAACAAGACTGGTTGCATCTTGATATGAGTAATGAGTAGAACTTAGACCTGCTAAACTAGTTTCTAATTTACCAGTGGCATCATAAACATAAGCAACACGTCCTGATTGATGTGGGTAAACTTTAGCAAGGATCTGTCCTTCATCATTGTATATAATTTCGTATGGATGACGATTCATTGGAGAAAAGTATTGATATTTGAAGAATCCCAGCGAGGTTTGTAGAGAAAATGTGTGAATATGTCCTCGTGGTGTTGTTAACGATTGCAATGCTCCGGCTTCATCATATTGAAGTAGATAATCGGATCCTCGTGGTGTCGTAACTTTTAATGGCTGTAATATGCATAACAATTATTATTGCATTATTTATTACACGAAAAAAACAAGTTTCTCAACTTACCAAACTGCTGAACATATCTTTGAATGCATAAATCATAGAGGAGCCATCTCCATATTTAATTTCGTATAATCTTCCAGCGCGATCAAAACCATATGTTTCGCTTATTCCTCCCCATTTCCAGCTGGTAAGTCTGCTAAATCGATCGTATTCTAAATCAACTTCCGCAAAAATGCCATTTCGTGGGCCCCATTTTACAGGTCTTGCCGTTTTATCATATGTAATATTTAATAATTCAACGCGATCGTCCATAAAAACTGATACTGATGCAGTATCTCGATCATATTCTAAGGTTAACAAGTTTTCTCCATTAACTCTTAATTTACGACCCACTTGTGCCAATCCTTTAGGATTCGTATTCTTGCCCTTATTTTGCAGACGTCTCAAGAAATATCTCCACTCGAATCGGTTTGATAATTCGCCCCCAATTTCAGAACGCTGCTTAGCCGGCACTGGATAGCTTTCGCCTAATATTGGATCAATTTCCGCCAATACGCTGTACGGCACTGTATCTGTAGTAAATGCATGTGCCCACGGCGTCATGTATTCAACACCACCATCTGCTAGCAGAATGATTTTCTGCTCTGCATCACCCACTATTGTTGAAACGCTCGAGCCTTTAATTAGCATACTAATAGGCTTTTTGTTATTTTGACCAACATGCACGGTAGCACCTTTCACGCTCAAATCAAATGACAAACTAATCACTTTTCCTGTTGGTGTAACAGCAGAAGTTAAACGTCCAAATTCGTCATAGTTGTACACGTAGCTCCTTCCACTGCTATCAAGTTTCGTTTTCAATAGGCCTGTCGGTCCATGATAATCAAACGTAACATTGTAATTATCCGGAGTGCTTAATTCATGTAGCATTCGCATACGTGACATGCGTAACCTACATTTCTGTCCTTTTGTGTTTTCGATGGAATTAACTTGACTGGAATAATCTCTTAATAAGAATACTTTATTTCCTGCAGCATCTGTGACTGTGCTTAATTTGCCATTACTAGTGTTGACATTATACGTAAATAGGTAAATTGTTTCGCCTGTTAGAATATTCTTGGAGGCAATGTGCTGGCCAAAGCGATTGAAAATATAGATTTCTTGCGTTTCGGGCGAGAATATTTCGTATTCTCGGGAGGTGCTCGCATCAGGTATACTGGCCATTACAGATCGGATTCGATAATTTGCCTGATCGCCAATGTGGACATGACCGTCCGGACTTACTGCCACTGCAGATATGGTATTGAATTTTGAATTCGACGCCAGGTAATGATCTGCTTCGAAGCAATCACATCCCCTTTCAAGGCAATTGCATTTTGATTCAGCGCCGGCGTAAAGTGCAATTTTACCATCCGTGCCAATCACTCGCACACGATTTATGCGCTGCGAATCACTTTCGGCCACATATAAATCACCAGCTGCACTGAATGCAATACTTTGCGGCATAACAAGTGTTGCATGTGTGGCCAATTCAACATCGTATCCGGTTGCCGGCGATGCGCAGTGAAGAGGCCGGCCAGCAACAACTTTAACACGTCCATCGGATGTTAATTGCAATATCATGTGGTCATCAATGATGTGTAATGAGTTATCAATAGGATTGATGGCAAGTTCTGTAGGCCATCTTAAATGAACTTCTTCGAGGCTTAATGTTCCTTCACATGGAATTGGTTTCCAATGGGACTTGTGCATGTGATTGCCAATAACAGTCGTAACAATTCCATCACGATCGACCATACGAATGTTTGTCCCGTCAGCAAAATAAAGCACATTGTCATTTGAAACAGCAACTCCCTTAGGATATGCTAGTTTTGCGTCTCTCGCCAAAGCGCCATCGCCGCAATGAGCTTCATCTCCCGGTAAACAACGTTCACCTGAGCCAACAATTGTTTCCCAATTATGATCAGGATCCGAATAATCTTCCGTATTTCTAACTCTAATTATTTGATGAGACTCTGGGTCGGAAATGTATAACGTGCCATCCAACGGACTTAACGCCATATGATATCGATATGAAACTCTCGTTGCACTATAAGAGATAAATAATGTTTGTTATTAAGCGTTTGTGTTCATTGTTAGCCATTTAAACAAATCACTTACTTTAAACGAACAACAGTTTTAACGGTGCCATCTGTTAAAATTTTTCTGACTAGATTAAAATCACCGACAAACAAAGAACCATCGGGCGCAGTTGCAAGTGCGACAGGAGCTAAGAGTCTTTGTTTACTTGACTGGCCTTCGCAATCCGTACAATCTAAAGGTCTTTGATGTCCATCTCCCATTGTAGTTATAATCACACGTGGCTTATGCTTTAAATAAATATTAGAGCCGTCACCTTTTTGTAAAATACCTAGAATAGATAATAAATCGTAGATAAATATACCATGTATAAAAGAAGAGAGTTAGTTTAAATGCAGTACCTTCATGGAAATTATAGCGATGATGAATATCAAGATTCCATCCACCCACTTCCGATATGCTCATATCATGGCCACTTAATTTCGTTGTTTGAACATCCCATATAATATCTTTGCAATCTGTGTATTGATAACCGACTTTAACAATAGCGGTTGTTACACCATAAACCCTTTGTCTATAAACATTTAATCTATTCCAAGCATACGTAAACTTTATTACCGGGTCAGCTTCAAATGTCTTTTCAAAAAGTATTCCTTCAATGGTTATTCTAAGATGAATAAGATATAAAGTTGTTGGAATGGTTTCAGGGGTCAGCTGAAGTTGAATTGTTGATAAGTATCCAGAAGCTCTTGAGCTGTGATAAACTAAGTTGAGGCCAGTTCCAGGAATTTGTAGGCTTTCTTGAACTACTTGAGACTCTGCCAAAATTGCACTTTTATCTGGACACGCTCCTTGAAAGCCGTGTTTCCAAGTGGCCAACACAACTGGCTTCATTGTATCAAAATCATGTGCACTACATGGCTGCGGAATTGATGTTAAAGATTTTTCATCTCCAGTCGTCATTACGACATTATCGATTATGACAACTTCGTTCCATGGCACATAAACAATATGAGATTGTGGTCTAAATGGTGATCTTCCGAATTGTAATGTTACCGCTCCACCTCCATTCACCAATAAATCAAACCAGCCATCATCTCTTGTAAGTGTAAAGCCTTCCAGTGGAGTACTCGTACTCACACGTGCTCCCATTAAGCCCATACCCATTTGCGTGACAACCCTGCCTCGCACAACGGCTGAACGACTGTTGAAACATAACATGATTATTGATACATGTGAAGAAACTGTGTGGATCATTATTTATAAATAGCAATTTAAAGAACTACAAATAATGAGCTGACAACATAAGAATAAAGCAAAACTAAGTCTTGACAAACACAAGTGGATAAAATATGAAATAAACCAGGCACGAACAAACGTAACAAAATTATTATTGAATCCTACAAATTTATTATAGATAAACTTCTAATCAATTTAGTGCAACTTGCCCGCCTTACCTTGTATTGAAGTGATTCCAAAATACACTGTTTTGCAGCAATAAATAAGAAAGCGTAATGTTAGCAAGTAGGTAGTTAGTTTATAGCATTATGTTTGTATTCAATCAATCAATCAATCAAATTGAATCAATTGATAAATAATTTTACGCCAAAAAATTACGATTCAAATCTAAATTGATAACAATAATAATCTCAAAAAGCGTTTAAAATTATTTAAAAAATACGAATAAATATTTATAAGTAGGTATATGTATAAATACGGTAAATATACGTATATTGTTTAAAAATATTTGGCGTAACACAAAAGCTTGAAAAACAAAAACATATGGTGGTCAATTAAACTTCACACTAAATAAATTGGGAAAGTGTTTTGACATGGGGCACAACAAGGCATCTATAGTAAAAATTTGGACAGAGATGAACATCAAAAATGTACACATTACTAGAGTAATGGTAATGTTAAAACATTTATATAAAAACACCCATGTGTAAATCTAAAAGTTGTGATGATATAGAAAATAATGAAAAAACTTATAAATACCTTTCGTTGAATGTCTCTTGTCTAGCGTAGTTTTGCAGACTTCCTTCGTCTATTAGGAACTTCATTCGTTCAAAGAATGACGCAGTAATTGCTGGGGGTTGTTTCCTTAATAGAATGTCAATAGGTTTTGGCGATGACACACAGAGTTGACTACTTTTGCAAAGACGATTAGAACAACATTCTGGATCTTCGCAATCAACAAGACCATCTGAAATTGGATTAAACTCTTGAATAGTTTCACGCTTTATTAGATTATATATTTTCTACCTTTGTCATTATCTCGTCCGTCATTGCAATTTTGCTCAAGTAAAACACTGCAATCCAGTCCGTCCCAGCCATTTTCGCACCTACATTCCCAAGCGCCATCGGAATTAAATCTACATTGTCCGTGGTTCGAACAACTATTTGGACATCCTTCCATTGTGCAGTGCTTCCCGTTCCATCCCGTCACACACAGGCAGGTACCATTTTTACATTGGCCGTGCTCGTTGCAACGCGGATCGCACAATTTCAGATTGCACGACTCGCCACCCCAGCCCGGATCGCATTGGCATGCATCTGATACGCAGTGCCCGTGTAATCCACAATCCAAATCGCATAATTCTAGAAGAGTTATCGATAAATTAGTGTTGAATTGAATTAATTTGCAAGTACTATGAGATTGGAATTAATTAAGTGTAAGATCTAAATACCTCTTGAACAATCTTCGCCTGACCATTGTGGCTCGCATGTGCACGTTTGCGTTTCGAGATCAAAAGTTCCATGTCCGGAACAATCAGGAAGACATTGAAGTGCATCTTTATCCATTTGACCGCAATCAGCGCCTTTCCATCCCTTCTTACATATGCACGTTCCCTCAACGCAATAACCGTGAGCGGAGCAAGTGGGATGAGGACAGTCGACTATTTTTTTTTTCAAATGAAAAAATGAAAAACAAATAGGAAAATTAGAGAAATGTAAATAGTCATTACGAAGTTGGAATGTTAGTAAAACAAACATCAGATAGTAAAGCATAAACTTAAAGCATAAACAATATGCAAATCTTACCCTCTTCACAGAATTTTCCCGTGTAACCGCGTACGCAAGCGCATTTTCCGTTAGAGCAATGCCCATGGCCATTACAATCAGGCACTTCGCATTCATCATGACGCAAAGAACATTCTTTGCCTTTCCAACCTGGATTACATTGGCATTCCCCATTGATATATTCCCCTCTTTGGCTGCATAACACTGGGCATACACCTGACAAGGAAAGGACATTCTAGTCATGCTATTATAAATGTTTAGCTGAGAAAGCTAAATGGTTAGGATATTAATAAAGCAGAGAGACAACGTATGCTCTTGCTCCATTTCTCACTTACTTTCACTGCAGTCATCTCCACCAAATCCAGGATTACATTGACAATGTCCCATTAAGCATTCACCTTTACCGCTGCAGCCATTCGGGCAATTGTGTGTCATATCATCGGCAACAACAGCGATAAACGTAACTTCCTGCGCGTCGCCGTCGTCATTGTACAGCGACAAAAACCAGTGGCCTTGTTCCATGTAATGTGTGACCTCTTTCTTTACCGACGACTAACGAAATAAACATAATAATGTTTAGCTTAAATTTTCGCTAAGAACGTGCTTTGCGCAAACTTACATGTGAAGCACGAGTTGTTCTAGCTTTGAAACCACTTAACACTTCCAAAATGTGGTATTGAGTGTGTGTTGGAAGCGCATTTCTTCGAGCATAAACACCAATGCTCGCTCCACGAGGAATATTATAATCAAATTTCACGTAAGCAGCTTCAGACTGATAGAATTGCATATTCCAATAACCGTACGGAGGAATCTCTTTCGATAAACGTTGTCCTAGTGATATTTGAGCGAACGTCGTTCCATCAGGTGGAAATGATTGAGCCGGAAATGTACGTGCTCCTAAATATGTATTAATTATAGTTAATAATTGTCTTAATACAACAATATCACCATCAAGCAAATTAGTGCAATATCAATATAGGTATGTGGGAGGTATGGTTAAAAGCTACTAGCTAGATAGTGATAGAGTGCTACTGAGACATGCATGAAATGAAAATAGAAATATATTAACATATAATCTATGAGATGTGTATCATTTTATAGCGCTCGTTAATGCTCGCATTTTTTTTTTACATAACAGTTAACAATTTCAAGCGATTCGTATGATAAATATCAACTCCTACCTTCCAATATAAGTATTGTTGGTGGCGGTGGTATTTTGGTGGATAATTCAGAACAAATTGTTTCAGACGTATAACTGTCTGCTGTAACACTAGATACGCTACTTGATTCGAATTCATAGTTTGTTGTTGTTGTTGCTGTTACTGTTGCTGTGGCTGTTGCATTTGTGGAAAGAAAATCATTATATGTTGTTGTTGCAGAAACTAGTGTAGAGGAAATTGTTGAAGACGTGTCGTTTTGCGAAAGTATATTAAACACTTCTTCCTCGCTTTCTGTAGCATTATCGTCATCTAAACATGGACAAGAACATTGACACTCGCCACCTTCTTCTACAAGTTTCGTATTAAGGTCTTTGGTTTTAGCAATTTCATTAGGTCGTTGAATTAGAGGCGAACTTTCAATTTGTTTTGGCGTGTTAATGCGAACATTAGGAGATTCATTCGAACCAGAATCGGTTGGAATAGATACGGATAGGACGTAGACCGGTTGGGAAGAGTGAGGATTATTTAAATCTGGATCGGTGGCAATGGTTACGTTAACAAAAAGTCTTTTCGATTGAATTATAGGCGAGGAATTGATTGGTGGCACTTCAATCACTTTTACATTAGTGGAGGAGGATTCATTAGTATTAGTGGAATTAGTAATACGCACACTTTCATGCACTTTTAGTGGAACTTGATTAATTTTTAAAGACGATTTCTTAAAATTCATCGAATCGTCGTAAACTTCTGAAGCGGATAAATTATTATCAGTTAATTCCTTTGATGTATCCTCAGACGAATTCCTCGCTTTTTCAACATTAGTCGCATTTTTCAATTCGACTTTATCATCATTTATCGTTGAATTCGAATTCGGTTCGTCGTGTGTATAAGCTATTTTTGATTTCATAGTTGTAGAGAGAGATTGTTGATGAAGCTTTACAATCTCAACTTCATCTTGGTCGTCGTAAGCAAAGACAGGAAAATCATGTTGTAACACTTCAGGTCCTTCTAAATTTGATGCTTTCATACTATGACTTTCATCCATGAGCGTCATCTTCTCAGTTTTACCGTATACACGAGATAAATTTTCTAGTGGAACCTCGACATCATCAGTTTTTATTTCCACTACATCTTGTACGTGTTCGTGCAATGTTTCATCATCAGACACAATACCTTTTTCTTGAAGCGGCGGTGCACTAGTTGAAGTAATTTCTATATCTTTACCCGTCGTTGTATAAGTTATTTCAGTGCTTTGAATTGCATCATTTACATTTTCATCAAACTCTGATGTAAGCGAAATATCATCCAAAGTACTACTCGATTCCGACGCCAACTCCGCCGCCGACTCGGATTCGGTATTTGAATTTTCAAAGGACTGACTAACATCTAACGATTCAATAGTGGTTGTGTAAATACCAATAGGATTATCGGTACTCGTATCTTGTGCAAGAGCATCATCACTAAGCAAAACCTCTGTACTACTAGAGTTTTCATCATGCAAAGGTGCTAAAGTATTTGAAGTACTTGTACCAACATGCTGTTCACTGGCGTTTGTTACGCTAATATTCAACCCAGACAATACAGAAACATGCGAAGGATTGTTAATCTCTCTACGTTTTCTGTAATAGACACTATCTACATAATTACCTCCAGATGATGGTCGCGGTTTACTCGCGGTGGATAAATTAGTTTCAGATGTGGTAGATTTTGATGGTGGAACGACATCGGCTGGTGGATTTTCACCAACCAAGACAGTGCATGCTTTCGCGCTTTGATATGACCAATTTAGAAGACTTGACGCTGTAAAACGCATGAATTTGCGCCATTATTACCGCATCCGATTGACAATGTATGTATGTGTAAATCAATTACACACTATGCGTGACATATACTACCTTTGTTCCAAAATAAGTAAGAGATTTGCATTTATTATTAAATTTATTGTTAGTTAGTAACTTTTAAAATTATTTTCTTCACATTCTTAATATTTATCAATTATTTAATTAAAAATAACAATAAAATATCGCAAAATTGACTGAAATTCATCAAATAACATCCAAAAAATTCGTTCATACTAAATCTTGATGATTAATCGAAAATTTAGAAAAATTAATTGTTGAATTCATAACAAATAATTTTATTAATAAAATAACAAAATTATAAAACGTATTCCGAACACAATTTATCCTAAAAAGCTTTATAAGCAAAATCACTTTCTCTAGTGTAATAAGTCTCAAATGACTCACTTATTTTGGAACAGAGTAACATTCATAGTATTTTTTCACTCACCTGAGATGTATGATAACGCTGCAGTGAGCACAACCGATAGCATTATGAAGATGATCGCTGTACATTTCCAACTGCATTTCGATGCCAACCCTTTCCTGAAGTGAAATCTGCTGGCCGGCGGAAAATGACTTGAATTTGGGCGGCGTAAATTATTGCGGACGGGCAAGACTGGTACGGGCGTACCATATGGTAGGCCACATCTATCAGCGTTCTTCAGATCCTTCGATGGGCTGCTACACGATGAGTTTGATTTGTAATCCATTGTGGAATTCTTTTGATGATCTGGAAGCGCACGAACAAACAAAAGCGGTGGTGATTAAACTATTATAGTACAATATATAGTATATATTTTCAAATACATAACATAGACTATGCAAATATTTAATACGAGCGCTGATAAATTATATAGCATAGTTTGTTTGCGCGCAGCTTATTATTAAATAACATTTAATTTCTATTCATTAATGTCTTAACTGTTGCATTTGTTGTTTATGTTATAAGCGTTCCGCCACTATTCAAAGCTATTATACCTGACAAAGCTAAGGATGAGAGAAGGGAAAAAATAACATATGGCAAAGTAAAGATTAAATTTTTTCTTCTATACTGTTAAAGTTATATGCACGGATGATTTTTTCCTCTTTCCCTTTTTAAAATTTGGCATCTGGTGGAGGAATTTCGAGTACCTGAATTTGAAAAGGCTCTTATACCCCAAATAACACAAATCAAGTATCTGTGCGTATAGAAATCACCACGGTTTATAAAAATCTACGTTTGACTATTGTCCAAAATGTTATGATGCACATTAAAGCCGCTTTTATAATACACGAGCGCATTGTTACTAAAAAGCTCTTAATACATTTTTTTCACTTTACCAAGAAGAAGAAGAAAAAAATAAATGTGCGCCGCGATACACAGCTGTTTCATTAATAATTTATGCTAGCGCAAATAATAAATTTCGGACACATATAATTTAATCAATTTGCGAGCGGAGATGGAGGGAAGATGAAAAACGAATATGTGTATTCCTTTTCCCCTTAAATGTAAACTAAATATCGACATGTGGGGAGCGACCTTTTTAATTATAAAATGCTCTTAGTTCAATTAAACTAATTCATGTGATTAATTACTTTAGATTTATTAATTTCATAAATCCAGCTGTGTGTATGCATACGTATTTATTATGTAAATATTTCAATACGCATTGAATGTTTTAACGGCATAAATCGTTTCGCTTTTAAACATTTGTCAAAAGTAAACTTTTCAAATGCATTCCTAATACAACAATAAAAACTTTTTGTTGTGCCTGTGGGGGCGCAGAGAGTACGAGCGAGCGAGAGGTAGGTATTATAGGGAATGCTGGCGTCGTCGTCATCTATTTAAAATTTTCGGTGGTGATAAAATAATTTATTTGAAATATTTCAGAAATTTTTGCAATTGTATAGGGCGCCGCGCTCACAATACACCACATATTTTATATCTATATACGATATAGAATGTTATGAAAAATCGCCAAACAACAACGCGAAATGTTGAATGCATCCTTGCGATTGTCGATATCATACGCATACATACGTACAGAGAGGAAAAAACAATGTTAAAATTTTCATAATGGTTAATATTTGTAATGATGACAACGTACATTGTATGTGCTCGTACATGTGTTCGTGAAGATTTGAACTGTAATAATTTTCCTCGCAGTTTCCATTAAGAAAAGCCATTGTAATCCAAATGAAAAAGCACACAAACAAATAAAACACTATATCGGAACGCACACAAATACATGTATGATGTATGTATGTATAAAAAAGCACCAGCGAAAAAATGGAATAATAAAAAAAACTAAACTAAAACAACGTTCACATTCACACGTTTATATTCGGCGCCGAGAAAAACAACAACGAACACGAGCGGTAGTCGTAGGTACGCGTATATCCAAAACGCATATTTTATTTAAAGCGTGTCGTCATCGTTATTATGCACTCCCGCATACACATCCGCTTACTACGAGCGCTGCGAGCGAACTGCTTGCTTTGGCTGAACTTACCTACGGTACCGGTTGGTATATACACATTGCCTGAGTGTGTTCGAACAAGGCAAGAAGGTTCGAAGTCTTGACTAGGGTCTACGGGAGGAGCACTTGCCAACCGCCCGTTAAGACGACTCATTGTTGGATTTCTAGGGGGCACATCTGGCGGCCGAGTGGCGCTGTCTAATAGACAACCTGAAAAAGTTAAGATCATTAGACGATTGCACCCAAAATCATTCGAAGGAAATAAAATAAAAAAAAGCTCGCACACACACATACATTTATAGAGAGAGCATAGAGAAAGAGGAGAGAAAAAAAGGGTCTATCATTAAACGTATGGTTTAGGTGGAGGTAACCGGAACAGATTTTTTTTCCTATATATCTACCTATATTGTGCAATTCGATGTAATGATAGGGTTCGCGTTGGATCTAGACAAAAGATGTTGAATTATTCTAAACGTACACGACCATATGTTCTCTCATCACCATCATCATCATCATTCGTAATGCGCACGGAATTATTTTTTATTTCTTATATATGTGTGTGTTGACTTCAATCAATCAATACCACACAACGTAAATGGATATCAAAAACGAGAATCGGTAAGTATAAAAGTTCCTTTGCATTGCTATATATGAGATTTATACACGTTGATGATGTTGAGATGATGAATTTTTTCTTCTTCTTCTCTTCTTACACAAACACACAGAAAGAGACCATATGTTGTTGTTGTGTGTGTGTGTGTGTGTTGTGTTATAACATTTTTTTTCTCTTCGTATATGCATAAGTTTAGGCGTGTCATGTTTTTTCCGACACTTTTGACCATAACATATTAAAAAAATTTTTTGAAAGGGTTCCAAAGATGCCGCTATATTTGCATTGAAACTGGTAATTAATTCAGCAGGGGGTTTTCATTTAACATATGTTTGAGAATGATTAGAGTTGCGCGATGTTTAGAATGTTGAAGAATGCCCACCAACATCCAAGAAACCTGAATCTTCGTTAACGTTCAACAACATAAAAGAAGATTTGAGGTGAGGAGTTGTTTTTTTCTTTTTCTACTTCTACTTCTTCTTTATTATTGTAAGCCTTGTAAATTAACTTGATTTTTTATGATAATCGGATCAAATAAAGATTCTTACACACACAAATGAATGTTCGTCTAATGTATTTTAGTTATTAGCTTGTAAATCAAATTACCGATGAGCATTTTTGCGCTCGCTTGCTCGCGTATTATCATTTTGTTATTATGCGAACTTGTTGAAATTGTAAAATTCGAATTGAATATTTAATGCATACAATAAAATGTTATTATACATGTATATTGGGAAAAGGGTATTAGAGGAAATTACATCGATAAGTGTTTCGAGTAAAAGATAATGTATGTAATAAAGCGAATCAAAGTAATGAGGTTAATACACAACACAGCAAAAACTTGGTTTTGGTGATTGCACTCTCGCGCCGATGTCCTTGAAAGATAAGATGAGGAAAAACATGGTTTAAAAAGCATTTTGTTATAGTGAGAGATTAGCCCCTTGTGTAATATTTACTTAGGATGTAGTTTGAATTGCTTTGAAAAAATACAAAGTTCTAATCCACAAACAAAATAAATATTTTGCTCTCTTCTCCTTCCACGAACGAACGATGAGGAGGAAAAAATAATTTTTTTCGTCTACGCCTTATTTATTGGACAATGAATAAAACAAATATTTTTCCTTATTTTGTGAATATCTTTATCGAATAAACTAAATAGTTTTGGCGTTCATAAAAACCAACGAGCTCGGTTAGCATATTTTATTGCCAGCACCATAAACATGAAAAATAAAATAAAATCAGGCGCCAACTATAATAGCTTCAAACTGCATTTGCATTGTAGACTTTTCAACCTTTCAAATAATAAAATTCTTATGTGTGTGTGTGTGTGTATACATATTTAGATATGAACGTTTTCGTTTTTATTATTGAATAAAAAATATTCTATATATATATATTTGTAGTTTGCGTATTGCACGGTATGCAATAGTGGACATTTTAAAATGCATTACATAAAGTGCACATTCTTTCCCCATGCACAATGCACAACGAAATATTTCAATTATATTTAACCGGCAAAAAAATCTATCAAATTTCCAACGATATTAATATATTCAATATTGATCGTGCATAAAAATTCATACAACAACAAAAAAATTATATTTAAACTATTAGCACACAAAAACATTTCAACAACATCAACAACAAATTTTGTTATTAGATATTTTCCATTGTACAATGAAAAATTTCATAAGCAGCAGCAATATTGATAATAATAACTATATATAAAATAAAATATCTATTTATATGTCACATTTTTCATAATATTAATATGATACGTTTTTTTTGTATAAAATATCACAACATTATTAACATTAAATATTGATTTACCATACACACGCAAAAAATGCGGCGAAAAAATTCACGTTGAAGCGTTTTTGCAAAGCGCGTCACTTGCTAAAATATATTTTATAAGAAGCTATATCATTTTGAAATAATTTATGAGTGAAGATTTGTGAAGATATTTTATAATATATATCAAAATAATGTTTAACTTTTTTTTCTCGTGCGTCTATAAAAGCGCATATTGTATCAGCGCGCCATAAATCGGCGATAATATTCGTTCAAAGTTTATATTGTATATGAATCATCATGCGCCCCAATGCAAATATTATAATTACTCGCGCTCGGCAAATAATGCATAAACATATATATAACATATTGATGTTGATTTAGAATCTGGGTCAAACTCCTAAACGACAAATCAATCACACACATCGAAATGACAGTGAGATGAAAATCACGCATGTATCAACGTCCACATCACATTTCATTTTAACAATAATATAGGTACTATAAATTAATATAAGATACTGATAGGAATCGGGGCGTGTTTGTGGCGTGTGAATATTAAATTGTCACATATATGTAATCACAAATAAAAGAGAAGAGAAAAGAAAACCAATCATTTTTATAAATTTATCGACGTTCAGTTAAATTAAATTATATTTTTGCACATATTTTTCCCTTAACTTATTATTTTAGATCGGAGACATGAAAACTGTGGCAAATTTAAATCTGCAATGAAATAAATAGAAAATTTAAACTCTCTACTACCCCCAGTCGCTAAAAGTGATGTCTTGATAGAAATCGAGGCGTGTTTGTGTCGGATGAATATTAAATTGTCACAAATAAAAATAGAAAACGTATCATTTTTATTAATTCATAGACGTTTAGTTATTGCTTTAACTAAATTAAGTTAAATGTTGGCATATTGTCTAAAATTCTTGAAATAACTATTACATCTCCAAGGATTTCTCAAATCGATAAAGTTATTATTATGATAAAATATTTTTCGGTTTACATGATATCTGCGGTACGATCAAAATAAATTTTGAAAAATTTAAATCTGCAACAAAAGAATTACAAAATCTAAATGTTCGACTATTCGTAAAGTGATGCCTTAATAGAAATCGGGGCGTGTTTGTGTCGTGTGAATATTAAATTGTCACATATGTAATCACAAACAACAAAAAAGAAATAAAATTACCGATCATTTTTATTAATTTATAGACGTTATAATAATTATAAGCCATTGTTCGCACATAAAGTAACTATCATTAAAATTTAATGATGCTACATTATAATTAATTGTTTTACAAGCATAATAATTTACAATTTGTAAAAAGATTATAAATCCCTAAAGAAATATTATGTTTTCGCACCTAAAACACAAATGGGAATTCCATGTTATAACATTGAAAAAGCAATCTTTGTATGTGTTGTGTGTGTGTTATTTTCTTTTCGTAATTAAATCGGCCCGCCTAATTAGTTAATATACATGTTGGTGGATACTAAACGGTTTATATGTAATATACCCTATAATATGATACACCTTCATCTTTTTAATATTTTCCTCCTTACACACGGGTTGCGTTTTTTGGTTCATTAATATCGCTTACCTGGAAAGGGTTTAGTTTTTCGGGCGAGGATGAAACCTCATCGTACGTATTTTTTTTGTAATGTCATGCCCAATAAAGAATTAAATTTCAATTAATTCGATCGGGTATAAAAAACATAACCAATCAAAACACGATTGTAAGTTATTTTTGTATCATGTTGTGTGTAAAATGAAAACAATACCCGAAAAAAAACTATTGTAATATTTGGTGGGCAAATATTTATAAAAGCAATTATATTAAATCAAATTATTTATACAAATATTTGTTTAGAGTTATAACATTGGCAATGAGAATGATATTTCAATTATAAAAGTGTGCGTATAAATTATAATTTGTGATTTATGCACGCACTAACAAAACAACCCCCATCTCCTAAAAATAAAAATTGAAGAGCATAAAATTGAAACTACTTTGCATATTTGCAAACATTTTATTAATCTTTCCATAAACGTACTTTATTATTTATTATGCGTATAAAGTTTGTTTTAGAATATTAATTTAGGGCTTTCAAATATATTGTACGGATTTAAAACCATATAATATCCTCGTGGGGTTCCAACTTTTTCATTTTTTAAATCATAACACATGAATAAATACATAAATATTCGAAATACCATAGATTTTTATCATCGTGCTGGTTATAATAAAACATTACTCTCTCGTTTTTTTTTGTTTATTTTAAATGCGCTCAACGAAATCCCATTTTAATACGTTGTTGTTACTACTGCGAAACAATGCAAGAGTGCTATTTTTTTTAGGCAAAGTTAATACACATTTGTCTATGACATTACAACTTCGTTTATTTCTCGGCTCGTAACATTTTATATGCACACTTATGAATAAATACATACATTTTCGGAAAAAATGTAGTACCCAAAGATTGTTATCCTGAACTGTTTTGATAAAATGTTTTTCCGTTTAGTTATTGTTTTAAAGCAGTGGTATTAAAACATTCAAATTCGCAATGAAAGAAATACAAATTGTAACTGCAAAGTCTAAAAAATAAAACAAAATCTATTTTTTTTACTACTCCCAGCCACTAAAAGTGATGTCCTACACTCTTTTTAGTTATTATTTTAAATCAGAGATCTTAACACATTCGTGGAATCTTGGCAGTTTTAAATTCACAACAAAAGAAACATAAATTGTAACTGCTGATAAACTAAATAGATAAATTTTGGCACTTTATGTGAAAATGGTGCAAATCACAACACAGGGTTTTAAGAAGATGTTCTATATTATTTTTTTGAGTTCCTTGAACAAATTGTATAATATTACATCTTTAATGATTCCTTGAATTGACAAAGTTTGATCTTAAATTATATATTATGATAAAATATTTTGTCATTTACTTATTATTGTAAAACGGTGGCATTAAAACTATGACACAATCAAAATAAAAAATAAATAAAAAAGTAAAATACAAAATCTAAAATTTCTATCAGTTATAAGGATTGCTTCAATTAACAAAGTTTGAGAACCACTGCATGGATGAATTTATACCACACCGTCATCATCTTTCCAAATATTTAATGAATAATTAATCCGTTGTTGAACAAATATAATGAAACTGGAATGTTTTCTTAAGCTCTAAATTTGTTTTTATTAACACGTAGCGCGCTTTTTTTTCTCTCCCAACATATTGTACTTATGAATAAATACATATATTTTGAAAATGCCATAGATTGGTATCTAAGCTACCAACTAGTGGTAGTAATAATAAAAGCGTTCTTTTTTGTTATTGCATTGCCATTTGTAGCCAAGCAATGTGTGTAATTTATACATATTATTTCCTGCCGGAGAAGATTGATGGCGCAAAAGAAAAGAAAAAAAGAGAGTGTATGACCGCTGTAAATTAAAAATAATGCGCTTTTTAAGTGCATGAAAATTTTCTTTTCGCTGCTGCTCGCATCACTTTGCAAAGTTGGAATACGTAAACCGCTCGAATAGTTTTACTTTTTTTTAGTTACATGTACGCATGCAATGTGGGTGGTAAAATATATAATATTATCATACAAAGTGAATATGTATAACACAGTGGGCATATACCTTTCTAATTTAAAACGTGCCTTTCCATGTACAAAGTTCAGTCTGTAAATAATACCCTCGTTTTTTTCCTACTGTTCGATTACATCTAAACATATTGCGTGTGTTCTATAACTGTAACAATGCTTGATTAGAACCAAACAAAAAAAAAACACAAGGAAAATGTTACCATATATCTAACCAGCAATTATTTTCTATTTTTATATATTTTATTCTCACATTAAATTGTTTTTAGCGCGTGCTTGCAACTTTTTCCAATTTAATAACAATAAAATATTGTATAATTTTATTAACGCACACACATACAGACACACATGCATGCATACGACGATGTGTGTAAGGTCTGAGATAATTGAAATAATTGATTTTAAACACTGCTAAAGTGATTTTCATGTCTGGTGAATGCAAAATATGAAATGGTTAAATTAACGCTGCGCTTGTGGGTGGTTGCTTTGAAGGTGATAGATTGAAACTCCCAGCAAATTGCAATCTAACAAAGAGTTTTAAAAAATCGAGCGTGGTAGTAGGTATAGGGTACATTTTTAAACCAATTATTGAGAGAGAAAAAAATAATAGATGCATATATTGATTTATAAAACAAACTTCCGATATTTATAATTTATATTAGCTGTGCATAAAAAGTTTCATGACCATCAGTTGCATCCATTTAAATTTAAAACTTTAACGTTTGTCTATTATTTACATAAAAGTATAAGTTTCAGGAAATCCCGTTAATTTGATGTAGGTATACGATGATTTGTTTAATTATAACTTTTACAATGTTTTTAATAGCGCAGTGAAAAACTTTTTGTAATTCGAAATTATAAAGCGTTCATTTTTCGTCTCTAAAACAAATTGTAGTGAAATAAATTGTTGGCGAAAATGTGTAACATATGGTGTATTATTAATCTGAATCGTGGATATAAATATTAACACACATATATATATTTATTTCGTGCAATTTCTATCTAAGGATACTTAATAGATTTTTGCCATGCCCCTTCATTCTATTGAAAACTCCATCCCCTTTAATTAAGCGTACGTTATAATTTCTTAGATAGAAATATTAAATTACCGTAATTTCCATTCCAATAAGAGAGATCATATTATAATAGAACAATAATTGGAATAAATATGTATGTATACATATACATATACAATGGATAGATAAAATTATACATCAACTAGCTATTTTACAAACATTTTAATTTGCGTCGTTTAAATATTTTTTCGCTATAGGTATATACGAAAAATCACACGGGAATATTGATTTTCATCGAATGATACACATTTTTTGCGCTGTTTAACTAAATTAACACTAATTTAAACATTCCGGGTGGAGAGCGAGAGAAAAAAAAAGGCGAACTCAGCGGCGGTAGCCTAAAATGATAATTGCATGTTTGGGCATCTCCTGCGGTGCTTCAAGCTGGTCCACCTCCCAAAAACTGTTCATAATATTGACGCTCGACTAGTGCCGGCCGGGCGCACAATAGGAAAAGAATAATAAATTTGAAAAGTAAACAATGTAGTATGGCATTCCTCATTGTCTGCCTAGGTGGAATAACAATCTGGTATGTGTGTGTTCCACTTTGGAGGAATATTTACGATGCCAATTCATGCTGTGAAAATTATAAATTTAACAACGCCCTATTGTCCATAAACGTCGAAACTTTACAAATAATTAAAGCAATTAATTCTTGATGTGTTACCTTGTATTGATGTTAAGATCGGTCTTTATACACACACACACACACGCACTCACTCATTCACATATATATCATTACAATCTGTAATTTATTGAATAAATTTCTAGTATATCTTCGTATAGATAGATATAGTGAGTGCGAGTATAATACATATAATATAATAAGAACCACTCCATTAAAACAGATATTTTTTAGATAATAAATCACAACTTTTAGTTGAGCTTTAAAAAGGCAAAGAAGGAGACGTTGTTTTCTTTCTTTATTGATTTCGAACGCTCGATGCCCGATGAAAATAAGAAATAAGCGACGACGGCTTGTCATTGTCAAAGCACTGTTTACAATTGCAACAATATTGTGTGTTGCGCAGTTATATTAATAGCCGTTTGTATATAAATAAATCCATAAATAGATTAAAATGGAGCGAAAAAAATGTTATACAATATATATACTACCTACTATGATCATTGATATGAAATCGCACGTAATTTAATTGAGTCGGACGAGAGAAGTTTAAGTTATATAAATGAAATACAATAAGTTTAATAAGATGAAACGATGTGTGAGAAGATCACGGGGGTGACAAGTGGAGTGTAAGGTGATTGCAGCACGTGGATATAATAAGAAACACAAAGCGTATTGGAAGAGAGATATTTTCTATGTGACTTCTTGGGGGCGCCAAGGCGGCAAAAAGGTGTGTGTGCTGTGCTACTACTACTATGTCATCGTCACATTTCCGTTTGCAGAAATTTAATTATAGAATATTCCATCCTGCATTTATCTATTAATATTTGAGTGTGTAAGTAGTGCCAAGTTGGATATGATTGCAGCCCGGCTAAATTATAAACTTCATATACAATGAAAATTTATCTTTATTAGATACGATTTAGACACGCATATGTGAAATTGATCTTTTCGTAGTAAAATTACTACTATGTAATTTTGTGGTTAAAATTAATTTGGTTGCTTATTTGTATATGTATATTGCTACCTAATATATTTTTTTAATAATAATTTCGTTCAACAATATATTATATATATATGTGTATCTTATTTCGCCGCCTAATTACACCTTTGTGTTGCCATCTAAAAAATTTCCAATTAAAAACAATGTGGAATGAGACGGGAAAAAAGTTTGTGTTAATCTCAATAATTTATAAGACGCAAAGAAACCAAGAATGGGAGAGAAAGAAAAAGTACCTTAAATCGTGTTAAGAAGAAAACGACAGTCTTAATTATTTTTTAATTTGTTTTGTATATACATATATAGAGCGAGCGAGTGAAGTAAAAGAGAGAAGATAAATAAAAANGAAAAAAAAATCGTATTTTTTCATATTTCATATTAATGCTAAAGTAAGATTACACTTCTACGAAGCAGACGGCGCGCGTTTCTGTTATATGAAAATATTATGAAAATAATAACGTGTGTTCAATTTTGTACTCTATTGATGCTGATATATTAGAATCTGCAGGGGACAGGATAACTTTAGCTATGTAATGAGTTAAAACGGGATGGAAAACTTTATGATTGGGGATGTTGATGAGAGAGAGACGGAATGTGTCACGGCGTTTTGGGTGAATAAATCGACAGCGACCGTATTGTAAGATGCAAGTTGATGACGCGAGATTGGAAACTGATCAAGATGAATGAAGTGAACAATGAACAGCAATGCTGCCTCCTTCTCCTCCTCCCCGTCCTCCTCCACCTCATCCCTGTCCAAGCTCCTCGACGAAGACGAACTTTTGAATAATGAAATAGTGTTGCTGATGCGCTTCAAGAAAGAAGAAAAAAATCGTTTTCTATTTATACTACATTGTCTGCCGTTGTGTGAGAATAAAAAAAACGATGCGATTATAACTGATACAACTCATAAGACGCGGACAGATGTCTTATTTGCTAGTAAAAACTGCGATTCGCAACTGCTTTACAACTCAAATGGATATAAATGTTTCTTATTCGAGTAATAAAACCATCAAACCGTCACTTCGTTTCATATAATAGAATAAAAATAAACGACAAACGAACGTTTTCAGCAAAAGCGGATTTTAACGAAAAACTAAAATTCCATCATCAAGCGCTTGCTGCGGCTGCGATACCCATATACTATAAAATGCGAAGAAACTTCAGATATAACCTTTAACCCTCATTTTATCACATTAACATCATCTCACACATAACGGTTATACTTTGTGGTATGTCTTTTCAAATTACATCTTATCTAACTTAACCCAATCCTACACTTAATAATTCACGTAGCGAATTTCGCACACGTATTGTATCAAATGTAAGATTTACTAATTTTCCAAACGTTTCACGATAATTTATACATCTTGCGGGAGGCGGAGGTGGTGGAGGTAGCGTTTTCGATTTAAACTTTACCACAAATATTTTTTCTACTATTACACTTTGCTGCGAGAGAGAACGTGCAACGTCAAAAGTCGCTTATTAGAACTGTGTTAACAAACTGTCGGCCGTCAGGGCGATGTTGTAAATGTAGTAAATGGTAAGCGGTGTATGTATGTGTGTTTATTATTGAATGCGTCTAATCGTGTGCGATGATTTGTAATTACATGTTGTTTTAAGATTAATCAGCGCTGCAATTATTGGATCAGCCTGTCGTATGCGAGCCGATCAATTATATTTTGCATCGTCTTGCATAAAATCAAATTACCAACCTACTTACCGCACTCAATTACAAGAAAAATCGGTTATACCTGACAAGCAATAAATTAATTAAATAATAAAGCGTACGAATAACCGACACGATTAATGCTATTAGAGGTTTATAATAGTGGTATCCAACATTTTGTGCAATTTATATAAAAATTTTATTTCTCTTCAATGTGTGAAGCGTTTAGAAGCATAAAAACAAACTCACTAAATGAGAATTGACAGAAAAGTACAATTGAAACAATATTGAATTGAACGATTCACCTGTGGATCAAAAAATCATGGCCAAGTTTACAATTTAAGTTCAAAGCTCTCAATTTGTCCTTGGATTAATAGGTATATTTAATTTCTATTTTTATATGAACTGTTAGTTATTTTGGTGTGTAAGGCCTAAGGCCTCATATTTTATGGTAAAACCCTTTGATCAAAAATGCACCATAAATTAGGAAAACTCAACAGAAATGCGTCAGCGATGACTAAATTATACTTTCTATAAGTTTTCCTTCCTTGTTTATTACTCATCTAAGTAAAAACATACTTGAGGAAAATAAGTAAATAAAACGCATATTCAAAACGAATAAATAAATAATTATGTATACAGTTTGAAAACCACAGCTCTAAACACATGTTCAAGCACTGAATTTAATATGCCATAATTATTGCAACGTATATAGCATTTAATTAATAATTTTACATCTTGCACTACCAAGATGAATTAATTAATCAATAAGCCAAAAATAACAGCGCGCAGTGTTATCATTAAAACGAAAAAGAGAAAAAGGTCAAAGTGTTTCATTATTTCGAAAGGTACATAACCGAACAATATTCAATAAGCGAAAAAATTATATACGAGCCGAATGTATATTGTAATCATTGTCGAGGCATGAAAATTTATTATTAATGTATAAAAGATTAAGTAGTACTGATTGAATTTCCTTTATAAATCACGGTGAATAGGAAAGTTTCGATTTGTGAGAAAAGAATGAACACGGAAAAAATACGAAGCAAAAAAAAAAGGTTAGTTGAGTTTGTGTATATGTGTGATAAGTAAAGAAAAAAAATGTTCACGGTGCGTGTGAAAAATAATTTCCTTTTGCTATTCGTAACGAATTGAAAAATCAATGTTTGCTTTTTTACTGCAAACTTTACTCGCACACACACACATCTATATATATAATTCTTAATATTTTATGTGCAACTACAAGTGCTATCAATACCATCTATATAAGTTCAATTGTGGTTCGTTCGTGACTGAAAAACAGCTGCAGCAGCCCCACATCCAACACATTCGAACAATTTCCAAATCAACTCCTTTAACTATTAAATGAAGTTTTTAATATTTCACGTGACTACGGTGTAACAACATTACAATTACAACTTGTAATTATCTTGGTAATTGTCCTTTAGGGTTTTTTATTTTATTTTCGTTGTTGTAGATAGTAGATGCATGCATGTACCTACATACACTTTACATATATGCATATACGAGGGTTGTTTCCAATGTACGCTTTCTACCTCAGAAAAGCTGCTAGAAACAAATTATCACTATGAGTCAGATGGATACAATTGTTTATTTGTTAAGGCTGAATGAATTAGAGTTTAAAATGCTTCCCGCATTCGCTGGATTTGGCTCTTAGTAATTATTATTTATTACCAAATCTCAAAAAAATGATTCTTTGGTTAAAGATTTGCCTCAAACAAAAAACTCAAATCCACGACGAACGCGTATTTTTGCCGAATTAAATGAAAACTACTTTTCTGATTGTACTAAAAATTTGGATAGTTGCTGGACTAAGTATAAAGCGTTAGAAGGAGACTATAGTGAAATAAAGATTAAATCATTTTGTGCCTTTTTTGTTAGGACGCGTATTTTAAGAATCACCCTCGTATGTATGCATATATTGTATCTACCAACAACGGCAACGTTTTTGTTGCAAAAATATGGCAAACAGTAAACATTTATTGAATTTGTAATTGGGAAAATTTGCAAGCGAACTATATTATTATCGGATCGATGCTGAAATATATTTAATACATGGAATCAATATCAAGTAATAGCTTGTGTGCTAGATTTCTGATTCATTTCTCATCAATACAACAAGAACACATGGGTGCTATTATGTGGCGGCTCCAACTTCGATGTCAGCATGTGTAATTTCAAACTGAGTGTAACATGTCAAGATAGTTTTAATTCAAAATGTTATATATATATGGAATGTTGGAGGTATTATGCACAGACAACGCATAAATACACACACATATGTTTAACAGAAAATTGAAAAGTATTTACACAACAACCTATATGTATATATAAACCATAATTTTATTGAAATCCACATTAATTATGAATGTAAATGTCATTTTATTATTAAAAAAAACTATACTTATATACCTACACACACACAAGCTGTCCGAGTATATCTCCGTCCAAACAACAATCCATTAGTGTTTTGTTGATTACTTTTTTTAATTAAATATCTATGTCAGTGAGTTAATTACTGAAGAATTTAACAAGTTTTAGCAGAATCTCAATTTAACTTTTCCTTTTCTGGACGAACACGATGAAAAAAAGATGGTGCGTCCAGACAGAAGAAAATAAAAACAATTACAAACAAAGTAAGGTAAACAATTTAAGATATTTTATTGTACCTTTGCTTTCCTTCTATACGTTTAATTAAAAAAATAAGAGTGACTCGGTCGTTGTTGTTGTTGTTGTTGTTGTTGTAGCTGGTGGTTTGTATTTTTTTCGGTGCGCCTAACCGAAGAAGGTTGTTGCATTTATTTTTCTTTTGGGTGATGATGTTATGCAATTCAAAAAATTTGTTACCGGCCATATATATATATACTCGTTTTTACGTATTTTTTTTATTATTGATGGTAAGAATGCATGAAAGATCGATTTGTAATATGAAAAGAAGAAAAGTTTTTGTTGTGCATGGTTCGCTCGCCTTTACAACTATTTCGATATAACTGTATGAATGACATCGTAAGTACAATAGAAGACACTGACAAATGTGGAGTTTTTGTGTTCCATCGTACAAGATATTCAACATTTAACAAAAACTTTTTCTTTTGATCTTTGATTTCGTCCATATAACATATATATATGCGTACGTACACCATATATGAATGAATGAAAGCCCTAGTTGTCGGGTGCAGAAAAAATTTCATCGAAAGTCCGAAACTAATCTCGTTAGTGAATTAATTTCGCAATTGACTTGAAAAATCAAGCTGCAATAAGTCGGGGCCCCCAATGTAATTGAAGTGAAAAAACGCACGATCACACATATATAAGCCTTTTTTTTTCAATCAAACAAAAGAATGTCGTGTATGAGTGTGTGTGTATTAGTATGCACTGTTTGTATTATTTGATCAGGGAGAGCAAGCACGTCAATTGTTGAGTCATTACCATTCGGTGTGTAAAAAAAAGGATCTCTTAAATAAAACAACGTTTTGACTTTAGAATAACAATGGGGGGAATCATAACCACACACATAGATTGTTGATGGGTTATCGTGTTTGAGTATTGTGTTGTCGATATATTCCTCATATGTTGTTGCATTAATAGGAACAACGCTGAATGTGGATGTCAGAATTGCAATTTGTACATAATTAATATGCCACAAGTCTTTTCGTTGCGTAATATAATATGTATGTAGGTATATTACGATTAATTTATATTTATAGTAAATAAATACATTTTTTTAAATTAGTTTTTCTTTGGCTCGATCATCTACTATAATGCCAAGGCTATTCCGTATATTTTTCTTTGTAATTATATTTCACAACACAAAAATTAATCATCGTGACGCTTATATGAATAACTTTTAATAAATCAATAATAAATTTATTAGATTATTAAAATACTTTGATGACGTATTGATAGTCCCATCCATCGTTTAAAGAATAAATAAATCATATTTACAATTTATAATATAACCTTTTGACAAAATGCAAGTTTTATTACCAAAAGCAATTTTGGGGGTTCTATGCGCGATCGATAAAACTTCAATTTTTCTAAACTTTTGCTAAAGCAACAATTTCGCTCCTGACAAGAAAATTCCTATTCTTCGTTGTAACTTTTATCTACTTTTTTTCAATTACAAGATAGTAAATAAACGTATGCTTAAAGGAAAGTGAAATAAAACGAGAGACGAGCTATAGAGAGAGAAATGGCATCGTAATAAATTTCTTATTAGCAAAGCTTGATGAATAAAAGCTAAAGTTAATTTCTTATTACCATACGTACGTACACGCACAAGATGTGTTCGGGTGTGTGCTCGATGTTGGGGCGGCCGCAAAGTCACGCCAAATACAAATCATTAATGGGAAGATAATTTTTGAACAGCGCGAGGGGGCTCGGGCTCCGATGCGAAATAATAAATTATATTTGAAAACAAAAAGCAATCGCGTGCTGTATGGGTGTCTTGTAAGATGGCCGGAAAATGAAAGATAGACGAAACGGACGTGCGATAAGACGGCGCTGATAAGCATAAATAAATATATATATGAACATGTACAAAAAGATGTGGTGAGAAATATTGCGGAAGTGCGGATGTTTGAGTGGGACACACGCAAAACGGAAACGATATGTATTTAATACGCAGCCGCAAGGGTTGCTTCCATTTTTCAAAAAAATATAATATATATATATATTTATATGTATAAACCATTGAAAAATCTAACACGCAAAGTGCCTTTATTATGGAAATGCACCTTGTCACCACCATAAACCTTTTGTTATATAGTGATTTGTACCTATTTTATAATATGCATGTTTAATTTTTTCCACTGCATTTTATCATCGCAATGATCGCAAAGGCCATTAAGTCATTGAGTGGTGAAAACATTTCCAAGTCATGTTGAAGAAAATCCCGATAAAAAAATGACTTTCTTATATATATACATATATATATAAAAGAATTGAATGACACTCCAAACTTCCCTACCCCGAAAAAAGGAAAAAAAAACCCTATTCGCTTTTTCCTCAAAATCGAATCGATCACCATCTGCATGCAAGTTTCATCAAGTATAGCAGCGACCCTCTATACTAAAAAAATGTGCAATCTAAATACCCGATGGTGTTGGTACCACAAAAATGTGCGTTCAACGAAATCAATGAGAAAAACTTCATATGTGTGTGTGTGTGGGAATTAGACTCAATCCCGAAATAAATTATCAGACACGTTCGAAATTTATTATGAATGCACGGAATTTTACGGTTCGCGTAATGTCAAAAAAAAGAGAGAGAATCGAGTAGGAAAATAAAAGTTTAATAAAAATCTACGTTTTTTAAATTGAACGAATTTCATTTCTCTCTCATAACATTTTTAGCAAGTTTTTCATCTTAAATGTTACACAATACAATTTGTATCATAAAAATATCAAGTATAAAATATGAAGAAAAAAAAATTCCCTCTCTCAGATAATTTGCAGCCAAAACATCAAATTCTACTTCCAGCACTGAATACAAATTCCATATTTTATATGAAAACCTGAAGGAAAAGGCGAAAAACCACTAAAACTAAAGTCGTTCGAGACACGGCTTTTTTTCGTCTTCTAATAAATGCTAATGAAAAAATAAAATGATGAATGTAGGAAATTGACTTCCTGGTATAAGTCTTATCTTAAGCAAGATTACGGAATGAAGACGACGAGAGAGAAAGAGTAGGTGGAAAAAAATGGACGTGTGCAGAAAAATTCAGCAGAAAAAACACAGACTCAAAAAAGAGCGGAGGAAAATAAAAATATCAAATTGGAATTTATTACGACACGCCATTATTTTTCCAACAACACGGTAATGGACAAACAAGGTATTACACCTTAGACCTATAACAATAATAATTAAAACGAAATGATTATGGCAATGTGTTTCTTAACATCTTCTTTACATATTTAATCTTTATTATGCAAGTGCATAACATAAAAGTAAACTTTAAACACGCACAAAGATTTCTAGGAAACTTTCAAACATAGTTTGCATCAATAATGCAAAGTTTGTCAGCGCTGAAATAAAAAGAAGGAGGAGAAGAAAAAATTGGGAACGTAGTGGATTTGAAGGAGTCAGCTGCAATAAGAGTTTGTAATTTCATTAAGTTCACAATAACAGCAGAAAACTTTTCCCCTATGCAATTCTAATTAAAATAACAATAGAAATTCCCAAAAGAATTTGCGCGGCGCGCGCGCGTATGTTTTTTACGAATATTTTATTAGAGCGCGCGCAGGTACTCTCACTTCAATTTATCACTTCTTTGCCTTTTTAATGAATAGAAAAGAATTTAATTGGAATCTGCACAAATTAATATATATTGGAGATGGAAAAGAAGAAGAAGAAGAAGCAGAAAAAGTTATATGCTAACGTGTAGCGAATGCTTAAGTGTTTCGACGATACCGCCGCCGCTTCACTCCCACGTTATTAATTACTTATTAAATCTGAAAATTGCGCTCTTCTTCAACGACATGTCCATTCAATTTATTAAACACCCAAAGGACATAAAATCTTTAAGCATC
>JARJDW010001041.1:0-18193 GCA_030264715.1 Adinopsis sp. GC000173
AATTGCAGGTATATCAAATACAGTGGCGTCTAATCTTACTACCTTACGTGCGCGCTTATATAAAATAATGTGCTGCGGATGATTCAAGATTTATAACTTATTAATATTCTATTCATTCTAATAAAAATCAATGAATAAATCTGTAATTTTATCGCTTCATATATAGCAACACGTAATGCTCGTAATTGACGCACATTTATAAATCAACAAATATCGGATTTTAACTAAATGTGAATAGATCATAATTTATTCAAAATAGGTGTCTTTTCTTAAATGCAGAACATTTAAAATTTAACTGGTTTATCTTAAACTAAGTAAAACTTCAATAACATAATACAATTTATTTAAATTAAATTTAAAATCAACCGTAATTAAATTAAGTTAAAGAAAATTTTTGAGAAAATATTATTACCTTTACATCTGTATTTAATTTTTAAAGCTTATTTTATTATTATTATACTATTAATTTTAAAACTCATATTTTGAAAGTAGAAGATTGATAAAATACTCGATGTGTTTTCGAAAATTGTAGTAGGTATGTAGTATGTAAGTACTTACTTACTGAATCATACTTAAAATTATTTCTTGATTTTTGTTATTTTGTTGGTCAAAGCATGGTTTTATTTATTTTTAAACCACAATACAATAAAAATCAAGAAACAGTTGTAAATAGGTATATCTACAATTTTAGTAAACCTATTGTATGTTGTATCACAAAGAGTGTTAATTCTTAAGAATCTTTTGAATTTTAATATTATGTAAATGTATTTAAATAGATAAACATAAACTGAAATGGTGCAACTCTAACCTATTATAAAAATTTACCATTATTATGTACTTACTTACATAACTATAAAATAATTTTTATTAATTTAAATGATGCGCTATTGGGTTTAAAATAAAATAATGAATTTTAAAAATTAAGTAAGTACTTTCTTCTAAAAAAAGTTGAATTGTATTTGATGAAGCTAAGATATGAAATTAATTTACCTTTAATTTTAAATAAAGTTTGAATTAATGTTTAGGGAAATGGTGATTGCTACGCCACTGTGTGCAATATAAATTTGTGTGAAGAAATCTAACCATAGTAACAAATCAATCAAAACAATACTAATAAAAAATTGTGCGTTATTGCATTTAATGGCATTTTGTGGTATTTGTTATTTCGGTTTCGCAATGAGTAATATGCCCATTTACGGTTTTGGCATATATTATGCTCATAAAATTTAGAAATGATTATAGATTGCATGTTATATGATAATGATATGATTGAGGTATAGGAGCGGCTCGAAGATTGTTAAAGATGTCGATTGCCGCAGCCTATAACTAAAAATTGGATTTGATATGTGTGTGCTCGTTGGATGTGTGGTTTGAAATCGCGACACTGTAATTTCGTGGGCAGCTAAGCTGTGATTTTAGAAAATCGTTCCGTTGGGGAATAAAGCGATCTTTTCTCGGCCATTCCATTCAAACACCCAATAAAATGTAAAGCCTCTAAGGTCCGAAACTACGTTTTTATTTTTTTTAACACAACACACACACTCTCCACAACTTATTGACTTTTATTACATAAATAAAAAATACGTGGCAGCGACGATAAACATCATTGCGTTGCGTTGCCTTTGCGTTTATTTCGCCGACGACGACAAGCCGACGACGCAACACAATCGCAATTAATAAATAGGTGTAGATATTTATAGACACGTCGATGACGTTTCGTTTTCTATTGTGTGCACTTGAACGTTGAAACTATTTGCTCCGCATATTCCTCGAATTATGCGTTTGCCATAATAAATTTTTAAGCTGCAATAAATAAGATTTTAAGGGATTATGAATAAAAGCGCTATTTTAAAATTGCTGCAAGAACTAATTATACGAAATGTTCAAAGGATTTTACCCTTTTTAAGATTAACCTGACCTGTATGTTTTATGGTTCGACTAACACAAATAAAACTAGGTAGGTAATAACGGTTAGTAAAATAGGGTGTGATGTAAAAATATATTCCGAAAAAAGCATTGCGTTATGAAATGCAAACGCACAAATTAAATGTGCTGCTGCTTTTGCAATTCTACAATATTTTATTAAATTCCCCGCTTTTAACTGAAATAAAAGTTGGATTGTTTCTTTTTTTCTCCTTCACACATGTATAGGTATATATAGCTGGTTAACAAGATTTTTCAAATTACATGGCGCAAAAATGTAATTCCATCCAAAAATTTATGAAAATAAGCGCGCAAAATTATGATGTAATAACAAATGATTTATTTAATAATTTTTTTCAAGCAATAAATTGTATAATTTATCAATTTGTAGTTTTATAGCTGTTTATAACTGGCTAACTGAATGTTAGATTAATTTTACAACTCGAAAAACCATATAAAGTGAAGATATATAAATCGCTGAAGAATATACATATAAAAACGGCAAAGTTATTAAATCTTTAATCCGTTCCAGAAGAAAATATTTTATTATGGCCCATAAAATTCGCAATAAATTTAATCTACTCGTTTTTTTTCTTCTCTCTTTTCATATAAAATATAAAAATGTTCAAGTTTTTAATGTGCAAATTCTTGCTATTTTTGGTTATTCGTTTCGTTGGTTTTAATTATAATTTTTGTGTTGGAAATAAATAACCTTGCCGAATTAAGTTTCATCTAATAAAAATGTTTTTATAGTTAAATCATATATGCTAAAAATGTCGAAAATCGATAAAAGTATAATTATTTTAGAATATATAGACTATAAATTATATTAACAAAGATTATTTACTCATAAAATGTTAATTTCCATCTGATTTAAATTACTGGCAATTCTTTATGTAATAATGATTAACATCTTTCACATACGATTATATGCCAGCCGAAGAACGTTCTTATAAAATATTAATATATCTATATAAAACTTGGTGTAATTAAAAATAATTTTTTTTATAAAACATTCCTTACTCCCGACTGAAAAATGTAAACAATTTTAATTACATTTTTATTTCATACGCATTTTTTTACAAGAAATAAAGACGTTAAAGGAATTTATTTCACACACCAACAAAAAAAATGCTTCAAAAAATGTTTGTGATTATTAGATCATTACTTTAATTATCTTTATATTTTGTAATTATATCTTACAGCAAACTTAATTTAATGTTAGCCAAGATTAATGCGTTATTACTAATTACTTTATTAAAATGATTTAATTAATTAATTGATGATGGATTTTCGTTGATGTTGCTACAAATTTATATTAAATATTCACTTGGCGTTGTTTCGATGTTATATGGAACACGATAAGAGAAAAAAAAGTTTAATCTAATTATGCTAATTACGTGATGGTTACTACTGGTAGTTTGACGTAGATTGAGAGAAAACGTTAGGCGTATGTTAAACATGGATATAATTAATGACATTAAAAGTTTTTCTAACAAGTAAGCGATCGTGTAAACGAAAATTATTGAATATCTTTTTGGAAGTTTTATAAAGTGAAGGCGCCATGCGTTAGCGGCTACCCCCCTAGGGCTATTACCCAGCGCCCAGGCGACGCCGCCAAATTGTAGTGATTTGTGGTAATAGTTACAGTGCTAATGGTATACTTAGGATAAATACACATTCTATAGTTGCTTGCAACCGTCAATTATTACAATTTAAAATTATACATAATTAACGTAACAACCGCATTAAAGTAACATGAAAGCATTAAGCATGCGCGTCTGCTATTCTTTTTATCCGCTCTTATTTTCATTCTTCGGTAATAATAAATCGACACAACAGTGCGCATACACACACACACACATATATAGGAACACATACACATACACTCGCAAATACGAACAAAGAAAGGTTGAATTTAATAAAATTAAAGTGAAAGACGCACAATGATGAGGTGCTATTTAATGATTATGTAATCTCGGTAGTATTCGGCTGATAGTGTTGTTGTTGCTGTTGTTGTTGTTGTTGTTGTTGTTGGAAAGCTTTTGTAAGCAACATGAGTGGCAGCACTTAATTCAGTGGAACTGAAACGATTTGTGAATTGCGATCGGGCATGCTATAAGTAAATGGTCTGTACCTTCCATTACTAAAATAACACCTTCGCATCGTCACTCTATAATACTCAAACCGAGCGATAATAAAAACGCCATCAAACGCCTAAAAGAAAATTGCATTTTTTTTTAAAGATAGCACTTTCGTTTTCATCTTTATGGCCGTCTAACTCCCCCATATCTATAAAATATTTATATCCAATTGAGGACGCATGCGTTCGCCGTCGCGTTCGCCTCCAACTCATTTCTTTTTTAAATAAATAAATCTAGCAGTTGTTACAAGCGCTAATAGAAATGCCAAGTCCAATAGATATAAATTACATTAATGTATGGTAAACATTCATATATGTAAGCGCTCAGATCATAAATATGTCACTACTGTTGTCAACTAAATGCCGATTAATGCGTTCTTGGGAAACTGTTTTCTTATTTTTTTTTCATTTCATTTTAGTTTAGATAATTTTATCGTCGCTGCTATTAGAACGATCTGGCAGCGATTTTGCAAAAAGTCGCCATAAATCTGTTCGCATCGCGTAAGGATTACATAAAAAACACACTCCAATATATCATTAAATAATTTTAATAAAAAAAAGAATTGTCATAATAAATCAAATAACACATTTTATTTTTCTTTCATTTTGAAAAGTCTTTATAACAATAAAAATATTTTAATTTTTTTTTTTTTGGTTTACTTTGCTTAATTAAATTACCAATTATTACACAATGATATGATTTTAATACGAGGAAACATTATTTTGTACACGGACTGATCTATTAAAATGATTTATATAGAAATAATGTGCTAAAAACAATTATTATTGTTACATAAAATAAATAATTAATGAGATCTGTACAAGAAATATAATATTTATATATAATTATATCAAGTTATAATACAACTCTCGTTATATTCAGTTCTTTGAAATTTTTTAATAATAAACACACCCTGATTGAATCAGCGCATACTTTCTTTACAATTAATATGCATTTATATACAAAACAATATAGATTTTAACGTCTAAAACATTATAAATTAATATCACACAGTCACGTCCACAAAGGATAAGAGAGAGTCCTTGTGATTAAGGAATTAACGCATTTAGACTAGCATTTAGGGATGCATGCCGGGAGCGGCACCAAGTCTGGGCCCATACAGTGAATACGGCGTCAAATACGGCGGCAGGCCTGGGTGCGGGAGCGGGTAGGTGGACAGCGGTGAGGTGGTCAACGACGGCGGCAACAGGGACGGCTTGCTGTAGGGATGATATCTTGCGGTGGCGAGCGGACTCAACGGTGGCGTTGGATAGGTCCTGTGCAGAAGTGGATGGGTCGGCGGTAGGCCGGGCGCACTGAGCATCGACAACGCGGAACTCGCTTCCGACACCGATCCGACACTGGTGTGCGTTCGCAGATGGGTTAGCAGCTCCTCGGAGCTGGAAAATCGCTTGCCGCAATACGCCGCATCGCCGGATATCCAGTTACAAACATATGGAAGATGTGAGGCGGCTGCGAGCGCTGCTAATTGTGCATGAGCATAGGCTGCGGCCGCTGGACTGTGTCCCAAATAGCTCGGCGCTTTTGATGTCGCATGATCACATTGAGTACATCCGGCAGGACATGATGTGGGAGTTTTGGGCGTCGCGCTCGTCGCTCCCATTAGATGTGAACTTAAACTACAACCGGTACAATACGGATCGCGGCACAATGGATCGCCCGGACTCTTCATACGTGCGTAATTCAAATATGGACTCAGGCCGCCCGCTTTGAGCGCATGATGTTGTGACATGAGACTGCTCGTCATGATGTCCATGCCGAGCGGCAGACCGGCCGAGTAGGCGCTCAAGTACGCCGAGGAAACGGGAATACTGGCGCCCGGTTTGAACGTGCCCAATGGAAGATCCTTGACGGCTGCATCCGCGGCTGAGGCAGTTAATACACTCGCAACGGATGTGGATGTTTTAGCGGTCGGACTGCTTGTTCGTTCACTTTTGGACGGCGTTAACGATTCCTCATGGAGCGTTTCTGCAGCGGGCGTTTTCCGTTCCGATACTGCCGGCGATTCGCGCTGTGAATTTGCACTAGTATTACTGCCACAACGACCATTAGCAGCGGAAGCACTAGTTTTAGATGATGTTACAGGAGTTCGCACGCGACTTCCTGTCGAAGTTGAACGTTCCTCCGGCGTTTTACTCTTTTCACGCGAAACACTAATATCGTATGGTTTAAAGTTCGGTTTATTGGGTGAATCACCTTTCGTCGTCTTCTCCTTGCCAAGTACATCTTTCGGTTTCTTATCGCCGCCACTACTGCTTTGAATTAATTTCGAATTGGTCGGAGTGTCCGCTCCTATTTGACTGCATGTTTGTGCCAAAAGTGCCAAGGGACTCTTCTTCGCATCCAACTGTAATAACAATAAAAAATTCGATCGTAAAATGTTGCATTAACTATCGTCATATAAAACTTTTACATTCTGGCACATAAATTATGGAAATAAAAGTACTTTTACGAGCTGAATCATACCATATGAGCTCGTAACTGAAAGGAATGTTTCCTTATTACTATATAGATATATATATTACTTACCGTAGTTGGGAGCGGTGTTAAATACTCCGGTCGGAGATACTGATTACTTGAAGTCAACATTCTTAATGAACACAAATCACAATTAATTTAATTAATGCAAACTGGTCGCAATCGCGTTAAAAGTAAATAGAAATCCAGGTAGAGAACAGAACATGTACGTATAGAAAATATACAACAACAAATTCGAATCGTATCGTTTTCTAAAACGTTAAACTGCTTTACAAACGGATTGCCATCAGACACGCTATTTATAAAACTCGAGCGCTCGTGCTGCTGCCAAACTCACACGAAGAAGTCGAGAGCATGACTAAAGCTCAAAGCAGTCGCGCGATAGTCGCGCAGTGAAATTTCGTGACGTCACGCGTCCCTTCATCCCCACTGCTTTTGAGCTTTGACACCCTCGACCGCAGATCACCGTGTTATTGCTTCTTCTATGCGCTTGTCGACACCATTTTGCTCGCTTTTCTACCCCTCAACACAAAATTAAAATACCCTTAACAAATCTTAGAAGCGAAGTAAATTTGCGCGCAACGCGCAACATATAACAACAAAAGCAACACTTTTATGTCACTTGGTCTTTACAGTCTTTCAACGAAATTGTTTTTTGAGGCGTGCTGCTTTTTAATTTCACCTTTTTCCACTTTGGCTCACTATTTACGTTTGCTTATGAGCTTGTCGAAAAATAAATAAAAGCGGTTTAGTTTTTTCTTTAGTAGATTGAATGAAGTGAAACCATGAGGGTAAACGTCTGGGAAGTGCTACAACAGCAAATAGGGATAGCATGAGTGCTCCCGAGGGTGTGATCCAAGTCCGAAGGATTTCTCCGGGCAGCACCTAAAGGTCATACATCTTGTCACGTCGTTGCAGCCAATCAAGCGTGATTTATGCTCGAAGATAGAAAGACATCCGGTAGCCCAGTCATGTGCTTTTTCTTATACGAATATACGAATACGTATCTAGCACTGGAGCTAGTAGAATATATAGCGTATGCTCGTCCAACAACTCTAACTAACAGCAGCGAACGGAGCCGATTCCGAAGATTCCAGATTTAGAATGATTAAGGGCGCAGCTGTTCCCATCTTATTTGTTTTAGTAAATGCGTGACTAAAAGGAGTTTTACTTCACTCACAATGTCAATCTCCATTTTAACACCATGTGGACTTCCTAGAACTGTATATCACTTGTATTCGCCCGTAAAGATACGGCTGTTTAGACATAAATTATATGCCCTGCCTTAACTTGATAGCTCGCACTCACTAAGTGCTTTTCTAAATTCATTTAAGTGGATTATTTTTATGTCGCTCAACAAAATTGTAGAACGAACAGCCATGAAACCGCCAACCCCCTCAATCATGAGCGATCTTAATCCAACATATTTTATATGCGAGAATTATACATACATACATGTATACGTTTCGTTATATCGCTTTATTTTAGGTCATATTTAATTCTATTTTTGTCAAATATTGCGCATAAAAGTAACATTTTTTTTATTTGTTGAACGTACAATATATGCTTCGTTGTGTGTATTACGTACGAACGTGTGTGTGTGTTGTGTGTGTGCGATGAGGAGCGAAAAAAAGCGTGAGCGATGATGAGTACACTTTTTGACAGCTGATTAGTGCGGTCTATTGAGTTTGAAAGGCTGGTGGCTTTGTTCCCTCTCTTTTGAAAAGGTGAGCTCTGTCGCAATATATCATTAGCAAAAGTGACATTGGCCATAACTAATGGTGATGTATTTTAACATTAGTTTCACGGCAGAGGGTCTTATAGTACGAAAAAAGTGCCAAACCGGACATTAGTAGTGCACCACGAGAACAGCTGCACCCTTAATTTATGTTCTGTAGGTATGCACTTGCATTTTTCATGTCGTGCCTTTTGGAAATAAGGTTATTGGGTGCAATGCCGCGTGTAATTCGGAACTAGATGGGCCGCATTGTACCCCCAGACTAAGAGATTGATTTAGTGCCGTTAAAGAATAACACAGCAACAACAACAACAGGGAGAAAAAACTAGAATAATGTCCCATCTCAATAATGCGCTCTACGTAGTTACATACACAGAGCAAGTCATATATCAAACACTGCACGCAACCTCACAAAACTAAAGCAATTGGCGCAAGCTTTGTTCACTAGTTATTGCGTGAATGCACGGACGTCTTCTAATGTTTGCTCGAATGCTGCAGTTTGTCATTTACGTTCACGCTGTTGATTTGAAAATTTTCTACGTCAAGCTAGACGCTAGGTATACGAACGAATAAACGAATAAACGAATAAACGAATAAGAAGAAAACGAATACGCATTCGTTGCAGATTAATGAAATGACACACGTTTTTGCCACCACTGGCATGTAAAATAAGCTCGACGAATATTACGGGATGACTTATAGACGGAAAGCATGGCATCGACTGATATTTTTTCTTGCTGGAAAATATACGAGCGCGCACTCAGTTCTGTAAAACTCACGGCGTGCACCAAGATAATAAATGCCTCGACGTACTTTATAGCACCCCAATAAATAAGCTCGTTATTCTATTATAAACCGCACACAGAATGGCCTGCTTTGAGAAAAAGTATTGTCGTTCAGTTCCGCAGCCATTTATAATATTTTTATAGATCTGAAGGCAGCAGCGGCAGCGGCAGCGGCAATGGCAGCACCACCAGCGGTAGCAGTAGCGACAGACGCGGCGTGCTGTAATGTCGGCGAGGAGGAAAAAATGAGCGATCATCGATTATAGAGCGCGACGATGGCGGAAAATCCATCATGCAGCGAATAATTTGCGATGACAGACAAGGCCGGGTGAAGATGATATATTTAGGACCGCCACCCCTCATCAATCTTCATTGCTTATGTCACACAAGTAATCCATCGGATGTGACACAATGCAATTTAATGACCGCCACATGTTCGGCTTAAGTAACTCTATTGTATTCAACAGTTCAATATTACAAACAGACGTATGGTGCCGTACGTATATATAATATATTATATTTATATGTTACACGTTACAGTATACATACATACATAGTTGTAGGCAAAGGAGCGTTCAATGCATACGAGTATATAGCATTTTTCGGCGCTGGCCAATTCCAACCGACGATCTTCAGCCGCGATAATCTTATAATATACGTTTTATAATCATGCGTTGACCTAAACCGAACTCTCCATTTACTATTTTACACTGACGCAATAAAAGCTCTTAGTCGAAATTTATATCTTGAACAATAAATACATTTATAACACTTCTCGCATCGCCTTAAAATGTTTACGTGTAAAATATTTGACAATTCTTATTACGTTCGGGCATTCAAGTTATAGACGCCTATGTAAACCCGGCTTGGCCTTAATCTGAATATATGATAGTCCTTATTGTCCTGGCCGAGCTACCGGGAGCAAACGCTTAACGTCTCCCCCTATTTTCATAAAACTCGACATTCTGCATGCAGTGCTGGCCGTGCAGCCGAGAGAGATGCAGCGTTCGGACGTGAAGTTATTCGAATCGTTCCATACCACATAAGAATATTAACTGCTCGCTTATGCTGTATGCTGTGATCACATTTAGGGATTTCATAAATATAACTGGTATATATCTATATGAGTCGACTTAATGTACCAGCTACTGGTTTATGTCTCATAATTTCGATTTTATAGAGATAAATTAAATGAATATGAATATATAACTTTATTTTAAATCCGAATGCTAATACGCTAAAAGCGGATTACTCACTACTTATATACAGCGTGATGCAATCGCGCGACTTGTTTTCATTTTACATTTCACCAATTATCAACACCAAATGCTTCTTTATTGATTAATTTAACACATTACGACTTTCTTAATCACTTAATAATTATATAACAAAATATTTTATTTGCATAAAATTATGCAAATTACATTAAATAACTAATTATTTTATATAAAAATAAAATATGCGAGCGAGTAAATAATAAATTTTTGTTGCAAGCTCAATTTGCATTTAAATGTATTTTTATTATCACAACCAGTTAGTTGGCAGTTAGTTTAGCGTATTTGCTGATATTTTAATTTTACGACTAATTAAAAATAAAGATTATGTTTTATAGAAATACACTTTCTAGATAAGAATTTTTAATTAAAAATATAATTTTAATTTTTTATAAAATTCTAGAGAAAATGTCGGTGGATGTGGATTTTTTTTACTTGCCTCGACGAAATCTATATGAAAGAGGGTGTAAAAAGGCTTTTGTTGTGGTGTAATGAAGAGTGTACGCTATTAACGCGCAGTATTATATAAAAAGTCCTTTTATGGAAAAGCCTTTGGCGTCTTTTATAAAAGTGCTGTCTAATCCAGGAAAGAATAATTACACGACCTTTTCATTTGAAGTCACGTTTTCGAGTGGCAGAATGTAATCGACAAGCTACTGCGTGTGGCCAAAGACAAAAATAGTTTTTTTTTCTACTGAACGTTGATTTTTTGCGCTCTATATAATACATACATGTTCCCTATATAAATATACGCTTCGAAGGGAAAATATGGATTTTGTTGTACAATGCAATAAATTTGTGTCGTGCAGGAAAACATCAAACGAATTTATTGCAGTGGAATTGTAAACGAACACTTATCGCCATTCACAAATCAGTAAAACACAATTACAGTCCGATTTATTGGAAGCGACCAATGCCGATTACTACAACAGTCGGCACATTTGAACCGCCAGAGCGCACAAAGAAAATTTTATTAGGCGCCTATTGTCGGAATCGCCTCCAATAAACCTCGTTTATATTGTATTCCTAATCCATTTATTAGCCGCATTAAAACGCTCTGTTTTACTCCCATCTAATCAATTAAAAAGAAAAAATAAGGAAAAAAATAAAATGAGCAACGCGCTATCATGTTACTACTTATCCACGTCTGGTTTATTGAGACTGCTGCTGACAGGTCTTTATGAAACTTACATCTTGTCGGACGTGATTAGATCATTGGAAGGATTAGAGAACCTCCGACACATACCAGCTACTCATATTTAATGAACTGTCAGAAGCCAAAGCTTTCACAGATTCTTATCATATAAAAACTAACGAAAAAATTATGTTCAAACACAAATAAACCATTTGTTTTTTTCCTCTACGTAGGTATAATACTATACATGATGTATATAAAGCAAGTGCCTGCTTTTCACTTGTGTATAAGTTGAAGTTTTCGAACGGCGCCTGATTTTATAATAGGCTTTGAATGACTAATCACTTCCTACCGAGTGAATTCAAAAAAAACTTTTTTCTCTCGTTTTCATTGTAAAAGATTCGCATGTAATAAAGTGGAATAAATACGAGATGACTGAGTGTTTGAAGCCACCCAAGTATTTTTTTTTCTCTCGTTCGGCGTTTTTGAAGATGATTAGGTGCAATTTGAGACTTGGAAAAACAGACGATGTTTACGCAACCAGCGAACGATGATCTATGATTATATTTGTAAAAGGGATCATTTATTTTTTTTTGCTTCTCCGCTTCTCTATGGACTTACTTTCCAATACGTATTATTATCGCCCATTCAATATTTTGGCAGTTTAATGTTTTACTGGCGCCGTTGCATTGTCTAGGAAATGCAAAACTTCATATTGTTAAAAACACATTTAATTGTTGCACACTATATTTCACATCAATGAGAAAAATTGCTATTTTTTGAAATGGTATGTTTATGACACGACAAGGTTGATACGGTGAAAAGCTGTACTTATTTTTAGAATCAGAATTTTACTCACTAAATGAATCAATTAATCTGCAAAATAGCTTTTTTCATGTAATTTAATGTAGTAACCGATAGTTTATTCTTAAAACAGCAGTATATGGTATATTTATTAGAAAAAGAAAGGAAAACATTAAATTAAGTCAAAATTTTCTGTTACTACGATATGCGAAACAGCGTTTTTATATAATTCAATATAAAAACCAATAATTTTTTAAAAAGGCAGCAAAAAAATTTATATTTATTAAAAACAGGTCAATAGGAAAAAAGCAAACTAAGTCATTTTGCCTGCTTTTTAGTAGATTTAGAACAAAAATGTTATAAAGGTCTCAATTTTATAAAATTTTTGCTTAATATGACTTCTTATACAGGTAATAGGGGTGTGTATACAAATCGTATTACTAAAATTAGTGATATCTTTAACGAGATATTGACATACAAATTAAAAATATAGTTATTAGATCTCCAGTCTAATATACTTAATAGTTATTATAATCGTAACAAAAGTCAAGCCTGTAAAGAATTTTAATCATTCCTGTTCGGAAGTTTCACAACATTTGCTGAAATATGTGCTTTAGATTGATGCAACTGATGCGCGTTGATGTGGATGAAGTGCAGTGAAATGGTAGGAATTGATGCGTCTATAGAATAAAATACAACGACTTACTTTAAGTACATACTGTTGGAACCCGAGTATATTTTATTACATCCAAAATATTGAAGATTCAATAATGAAACAAAATATTTGTCAATTATAATATATTTTCAGTTATAGCTCGCTGAACGAATCAATCAATCCATTTCTATGCAATGCGTTCGTTATATGGAATTTGACTGTATTTATTTTATAGTTTTATGTGCTCCAAAAGTAACGTCTCGTTTGCATTTCATCAAAGGAATATTGACATTGATATTGTTTAGTGTTTGATTGCAAAATGCCAACGAAATAAAAATGTTTTCAACTAATTATTGACACATGAAAGCGCTTTCAAGTGAATTTATTGGCTTTTAAAAATTTAAAGTGTTGTTTGATTTGGTGAAATATGTATGCTGCGTCCCTGTGAATAAAACTAGTTTGATAATTTGTTACAACACGAAATAAATTGAAAAAAAGCCAGAAAAATAAAAATCACCAACATAAATTTGCATTAAAAACGATTTATTTAAATTATAATATAAACAAAAATTTATTTCGATGACAAACAACTGAAAAAATATGTGCAACCGAAAAATCTCTTTTTTGTGTGGGCATAAATATTAAATAATTTATCTTATTTTATAGCTCGAGACGTTTTTATGGCTTTATTTCAGTGTAATTATGACTTTCTCTGACAGTACATGTGAGTGATAAAATTAATTTATGCTTGGTGACATTTAACTCGACCCTGTTATCGTCGACAAGTCGTAAGTTATGTTTGTTTCCGTTGCGTTCCCTCCGGCTGGCATAAAAAAAATTATGTATAATGTATAGATAGATATATCACACACACACATACACACATACATCCAAAACGAATGCACACAGAAACATAAAATCGCGTTGGTCTAATTAGTAACATGATTGATGATTTATTCAAGTGATATATTTATGAGTAGTAGTGGCGGCTGGGACGAAAAGCGCGCGGCATAAACATTTTTCCTCCTCCTCCACCTCATCCTCTCTCGAACGCTGCTGCTGCTGCTGCTGCTGCTGCTGCTCTTGTTCGGATGTTTAAAGAGCGCGCAATAAAATCCACCACCTTTTGATATTTATAGAGGTGCTAAAATATTTTACTCGTTGCAACTTGTTTTTGATGCGATGGCTTTTGTTAAAAGTTTAGTTATGTCACGTATAGTCTACGATTCCTCCTGTGTCCAATGCAATCGGGCTTCGTTTGCCCAGTTTATAGCCGAGAGCCATCCCAAAAGCTTTACAATAACCACGCCACTGGGCCCAGGGGCATCCTCCACACAGATTCGCGTTGACATTTCAACTTTCCTTTCAGATTTAATGTCTATATATATATATAGATAAAATTAACCCCTCGAAACTAATCCCAAACGCTCCGAGACGACGATCTTCAAGATCCGTTAAACGAAAAAAAAGCGATATCCACTCTCTCGTTCGGTACAACATTTCATTTTAAAAAAACAATTTGTGAAAATGCGTTCAATTATTTTAGACGCCCCAAATGGGCACGAAAACATTAAGAATTGCATACACATGTCTGCAATGAACAGATGTTGCGAAAAACCGTATTAATTTTTAATAATTAACGTAATGAAGCATGAGTTATCTGCCTTCCATATGTGTAATTGAAAAAAAAACCGCTTTTTGCCTAACAAATACAATATAAACTAAAATTACTTGCTGATATGTAAAATAATTAGTGCTGCTATTAAATATATAATTATCAATTAACTCCACTTTAACAAACATAATAATTACGTTTTATCTATGTAATGTCGTCGGCATAAATGTGTTTATAGAATTTCCTAGTCAAATTCTACAAACGGGCAGGTAGCTTCGGCGAATTTGCGTTCGCCTAGATAGAGGCACTCGCTGCATTGTGCTAAATGCTAATACATACTAGGTATGACTGTTTAGAAGATTCGAGCAAGAGCAGAAGGTATAGTCGTTCAATAAAAGACAGGTAAACAAAGTAAATGGGCAGGTACCGATAGTGGTGTAAAGTTTACAGCACCAAAAATGGTTTATAATTATCCATTTTTATTATATGCGATTCGTTTCACAAAAGCATTGGTCTCATTATTATTGTGTTGGGTGTATAAACTGTAAATAACATTTTTAGGATCGGCGCCAGAAGTTTCTCAAGTCTTCAGACACATGACAGATGTAAACGCTTAAAAGGTGTAATAATTTAAAGAGAAGTTTTTTTAAGCATTTAGTATTTTGTTGCAAATGGTTTATGTTCTTGACTTGATTTCGTTTGTTGTTTGCGTTTTGTTTGGATGCGACAGGGCGTCCGTGAAGGCATTGAGTGCGATGCGCGTTAATGGACGTGCGTATACGTTCAAATAGATTGCGCAAACATTTGCTTATTAAATCCTATTATTACATTTTACAAGTTGTTTATTAGATTGGATGTAAATCGTAAAAGCAATAAGCATCAATTTACAAATATGAGCGAGGCTTCTTCATATACATACATGTATAAATGTGCGCGCAAACACAAAACGCTCGTTCTATGTTTTGGAATCGTTTTGCTTGTTGGAATTTATTACTTCAATATATTTATATGGAAAGCAATTTTGTGAGAAGAAGCTTTTCCCCTCTAATACGCTGGCAGCAATAGTTTGCACCGATAATAGAAACATATTACCCTCTCACGACTTCAACGACTCGTTGCCATTACGGTAAGGCTGCTTTATGGTGTTAATGCGCTCTATTACCCTCGCGGTGAATTACGCGCCCTAAAAACAGACATACATTCTGTTTATATATAACTTCACATATATTTTAAGTACGCATTCTCTTTATCTTTATCATTTCTAACCCTTATATGATGCTATCATTTTACTATAAATTTACCCTCCATATAATGTGTGTATGTTTACATATTGCCAATTTTTCATGACCTTTTACTTTTACACGCTTTACCAACAACGAAATGACTCAGCTTTCAAGATTTATGAAACAATAGAAAAAGCAAAATATGAAATATGTTTCTCGCTCGGTGAAAGAAATAATATCGTAAAGTCTAAAAAGAAAAATCGTTACAGTTATTTAGAAGCTTATTTCTGATTAAAACTTTTTCTATACTGCTGCTACTACTGCTGCTGCTGCTGCTGCTGCCTCAACTGCTACTGTTACTGCTTTATACAATTTTGATACAAAATGTTTTATATACGAGTACACAATCAATATATAGGAATATATTTATTAATAAATTGCATTCATTTATTCATTTTATGGATTAATAAAAATCACACGTTATTTCATTTCGCTCAAATAAAATGCTACTAATTTTGCATAGAATTACTTTTTTTAATAACCTATATGCATCGTCTTCAATATACCATACTTTTATTTATTAAATGAATTAATATACTCAACATGTAAGAGATGATCAACTTATTAAAAGCCTTAAATATTACTCGCTAAGTTAACTCAATTAATACATCTTAAAAATTATTTGTAAAGAATGAAATCTAAAATCGTAAACGTTGATAAAAATCACTGAGCATTGATTTTATTCCCCTTTAGATAATTTTTTATACAGGTGTAGAAAAAATCATGTTTACTTGATCCCCAATCATTCAATACATATTAAATTCATGGTAGACGCAAAATCTAACAAACGACAATTTTCTGAAATAAAAATCATCCAATTTATTTTAGAATAGAAATTAAAGACTAATTGAGTTAAAATTCAATATTCATTATGTTTTAAGTGTAGACTAGGATTTGATATCGTATTATTTGATGTAAATTCATTAATAAGTAGAGAATAATAAATTGTAAGAAGTTCACTACAATCACTTGATGAACAATGTTTAAAGTTATTCAAATAATTTAAAAAAATATTGATTTACATAAATGAAAGAACACTTGGTATAGTTACTTAGTTAGTAGTAGAGTAGAGAATATATTAAGAAAGTTAAAGAAGACTACTCTTTTTAGAGAACCTTTTCCTATAATTAATATTCCACAATTCATTTTACTTTAAATATGAAAAAAAAGTTCAATAATTTTAATCTACGTACAGAAAAAAGGATTAAAAATACAATTTTTATTAAAGTTAGAGATGGACACCTAATTTTGACTGGCAATAGAAAATAACCATTAGCAAACGAAAATTATCCAATCCTGTAAAATGAATTGTACTTAACTTTCCAACAACCTACGCTTCATTCTTAATTCAACTTTGTTATTAAATCTTGAAAATGATGTGTTAAGTGCGATATTTAGCATCATAAACGCAGATAAAAGTTATTGGTTGTTGATTTTATTCCTTTCTAGCACATTTCACATTTCTGATAAAGGAATAGAAAGAGTCATGTTTATCTGATCGTCAATCATCCAATACACATTGCATTCGCGATGAACGTATAATATTCATTAGTGATTGAAAATAAAAGTTTATTGAATAAGGGAACTACTTTGTGGAGTAAAAATCATCCATAAGAAGATAGAATTATTTTTTATTAAATGAATTACGTAGCCAACACGTAGGTAAACGCTTAGAAAGAAATAGTTTTAGTTTCTTATCAAATCATGTTTGAAATGTGATAAATTTATTAAAAGCGTTCTATTATTTGATAAATTAACTTTATTAGCATAATTCAATTATTGCATCTTAAAAATCTTGTTAAATGTTAGTTTTAAAATCAAAACTCTAGATAAAAGTTATTAAATTATTCTGTTCTAGAAGGTTTCGCTGAATATTTGATCTAGAAAAAGAAAAAAGTAATGTTTATGTGAACTTCAATCATGCAATGCTCATTGTATTAAAGTAGAATGTTCACTTGCGATTGAACAAAAATATGCTCGAATATGGACATACCTTTAACGAAGAAAACATAAAAATTTTGCATATTGCACCTAAAGGTGATCGGCTAGACATCTTAGAAACGTTCGAAATAAAGAAAGCGGTGAATGGTAATAAAATATTGATGAATGAACAAGTAAATTTAGGTAACGCGTATTTATTACAACCATTCATATAATAGAATTAGCTTAAATTGTACATAAACATGGAAAAACCCATAATCCAGTTAACTGGCACAATAATATTTAAGTAAACTTATGTAATGTAATGCTTCAGTATCCTGATGATGATCGTAAGATCGAAATATCGATATAGATATAAATATATATTTTTGTGAACCTTACCCAGTGTTTTACTCTC
>JARJDW010001044.1:0-15576 GCA_030264715.1 Adinopsis sp. GC000173
GGATTTTTGGTGATAAAGTCACTAAGAATGAGTACATTGTGAGAGGTGCATTGTCAATGTTATGACATGAGTTAATAATTTCTAGGTTTTAGGCCAAAAATATCTTCCAAAATGATATTGGCAAAGTCTTTCGTCACAATTTTTTTGGTTTTCTTGACGTCGGTAAGGGTTGATGCTCATTCGAAGCGTTCTTCGTCTTCAAAGCCTTATCGACTTTCTTATAACTGATTCCACCACTTGTAAGCATTGGTTTCTGACAAAACGTGGTCCCAGAAGATTTTTTGCAAGATTCCGAACATTTCTACATCCAATATTGCAATAATATTGTAATAATTGCCGCATACACTTTTAGCGTCGTATAACATTAGCCGTAAAACAAAAACTAGTAAATGTTTTGATGTAAAAATTGTTACAGATGTTTATTACAATGCTTACAAGTTATAAAAAAATATAATTGATATACGGTTTCCCTGGACTAATTAAATTTAAAATTGATTTTACTTTTTGGATACAGTAGTATGTATATTATATATACAAAAATCCAGGAGCAAATTACTCTTTTAATTTTTCAATATCGACTGCCACACTCGCTTCCATTTCGTTCGGCTATACGTATATCTAAATCGGGGCGCGCGCTCTCTCCTATAACAACTTGCTCGTTGTGTGTGTTTAATAATATAAAAGAGCCGAATATTATAATATAAATCAAATCTACATATGAAGAAGGGGGATTACAATAATGGGTTCGTGGCAGAGAAAGAGCGTGCGTGATTGAAGTTATCTCAGCTATATTTTACGACAAATGTCGCGAGTTAGGCGTTATAATTGCACAAGAGCTTTGTGTTACTAAAATAAAGGGGTCCAATATTTCTCTCTCTGTGTGAGTGCGATATATATACGTATGTATGTACATGTATGCATGTGGATATGGCGAATGTGTAAAGGGAAGATTGCTTTCAATAATTACGTATGACTCTCTCTCTAACATTACATACATTATAACTAAACCATTACATCACAAATTCCTATTTAAGCCGCATAACTAAACTACTACCCAAAACTATACTGCGTTTCCCACCAATCAAACAACAAACATAATCCCGCACCGACATTTTCCAAAACTTAATATTGCTAATTATTTAGACGACGACGACGCAAACTTGCTACAAAGTGCATTTAAATAAATCTACCACGAAAATTAAAACGTTCTATCCGCGCACGAAACACGTCCGCTATTGAATTGAATTCTTGGCTGCGATTCATGCCTGCCATATGATATGTGATGGTAAAAAAATTATACAATATGAATTTTTATGTAGCTACTTATCTTACAACTTAAATATATAAACAGTGTTTATTTTTTTAAGGCTCTTAAGTGTTTTTTTAATGAATTTCAATGTTTTTCACTGACTATTAGTATTTTCTCAATTTTTTTCACTAAATTTTAGTGTTTTTGCACTGAATTTTACTGTTTTTCAATGATTTTTTGTGTTTTTTCAATGAATTTCAATGCTCCACTAAACTTTAGTGTTTTTTCAATGAATTTCAATGTTTTTCACTGAATTTTAGTGTTTTTCAATTAATTTCACTGTTTTTCAATGAATTTTAATGTTTTTTCACTGAATGTCTCTGTTTTTCAGTGAATTTTTGGTGGTTTTTCACCGAATTGCACTGTTTTTTAGTGTTGCTAATTTATTTTTTGAGAAACTGTCGTCATTTTACATTATGTTAGCTTACACATTGTTTGCAAGCTACTAATACATTTTTCTGATCTCTACATTTAATAATTTTTAAGATAGATCAAGTTGCAGCGGTCGCTATTACCCAACTTCCCCTATATGGTAAAATACACAATATAAAAGGTGGCTGAAACGCTAGTTTGTTATTTAAAATATGTACCTGCAATGTTATAATTAAAGAATATTAGCGCGCTGATGACATGAAAACATTAAGTAGATTAAATGCGCAACATTAATCTAATGTAATTTAGTTTGATGTTACAAATACATATACGAGTATATATAAAGCGTAGTACAAGTATATTTGTATAGAGGAAAGAAAGAAGTTGAATGATTTTTGTTAGTTTTCTCATCATCGATTTGCGCTCGAAGAAGAAAAAAGTATATATGTATGGTATAGTAAAGTAAGTTTATTAATGGATTAAGTTTTTAAGTAATAAACGTTGCCTTTTTCTATTTGCTTATCTTTAACATCTCTCATTTCCTCATACGATGCACCATCGTTGTTGAAAATTCTTGCAATTCTCATTTTGCTCTGTGTGTGTGTGTTTTGTGTTGTTTTTTCCTCTCTTCTTCGTCTTCTCTTCTTCTTTTTTCATTATAAACATACACTACTATACCAACACAGATATTTTCTCTCTTCTTTTCTGTTTTGTCCTCGTTTCGCTATAATAATTTGCATATGTATCCAACTCGCTCATCTCATTTCGTTGCTCGCTAAGTGGTAACATAGATCGTAGTTATTGGAACCCTGGGTGAGATAAAGAGCTGAGAGATGGCGTTAGTATCGTACATCCCTCATCCCTTACAAGCTAAGCTCAACGATAGGTAGATTTCTGCCAGATATGGAAATCATATAACGTTGGGGTAGTTTGTAAGGATTATTTATGATATTAAAGTTGCTCGAAATGCTACATGTCTAATAATAATATAAATTTCTATGAAAATTCTCCTTTTATTATTATTGTTGTTGTTTGTTTGAAAATATATAATGCACATATATACGTATATATAACTAGAATTTAAATAATAGCGTTTAGTTCAGAATGTAATAATTGTATAGATGAGATGAGACACGTATTTAACGTGTTCGAAATAGGAGTGAAGCGAAGCGAAGCCAGAGCGGTGCGGAGAGCGTACGTATACCTATAACACACATATATATAGCGTTCAGATAGTGAAAATTTGGGTTAAGTTTTAAGGGTAGTTTCGAACGAGGGCGCACTCATTCTACATGTAACAGCGGTCATACCGAAACGAAAATCGGCGCGGTTTTATGTGGCTCGGAGCGGCGTAATCAGGATGTAACGACTGTCCGGCGACATCTGCACTGACCGTCTTGTGTTTATGGCCTGTCCAACACCGGTATTAACACATCCAATAACCCACGGACAAGACATAACCGAGATATGAATGACGTGACCACCGCACACAGGTCCACTTTACACAACTTCAATTACATTCGCCATCTCGTATTATTAAATAAACATCCTTCTCGCACCACCGTCCCCGCCACCGCCATCGCCGCCCATTACAAAATTCAATCTGGAACTGAAACTTTTCATCTCTCTCTCTCTCTTTCTATCTCTCACTGCTTCTCCTCTACCCCGCCGAAATGTATTTAATTAATTCCATCAAAAAAGACTGCCGTGTGTCGCGTCATCGTCGTCACACATCCACACATACACATTTGATATTTTGCGCTTCGAAATTAAGCAATTACATAAATTATGTACTTAGCTGTCGTGTCGTGTCGTGTCGTTATTTAAATTCGAATTCTATTTCTTCGGGAGGTAATTTATTGATGCAATTCGCATAAATTCGGTCGAAAATGCCCGTATAAAAAGTGCAAGATTTTCAATAAAAATGATTGAATGGCGAATTTCTGAAAGTAATTTCAAAATTCTTCCTCAGTTGGCGGCAAGATTTCTGAGCTCTCCTATAAACATGACACACTCTCTTTGTATGGGTGTGTGTGTATTTCTCTACATTGCACTAAACATTAAAATAATTCAATCCGGTATATGACTTCTTGCGCGAATTATGTGATGCGATAATATTTCTTGTGCACATACGTGCAACTTCTTTGTATAACACACACTGCTTGTGCTTCATTCTCGTATTATAAAAAAAAAAGGAAAGAATACGCTGTGGGCCTGTGGCGGTTCCAACGCCAACGTCAAATAACATACCTTTTTACTGATTTCAAATAATTTTATTTCTTGATCTTGTTTTATTGCCTTTCTAATTATATTAGTAAGAATGCAATTATTCACAAATAGTTACAGATGAGCTTATTTTTTTGTGAAAATGAATTCAACAAAGCCTACTACCACAAGATAATAATGTCAATCAAAGCTCACTTTAATATTTTATATTGTTTTTGATAAAATTGCAGCAATAAAGTACAGTACTGAACAGTTTTGTTGTTATTTCAAAGATTTGAAACATCGTAGTAGGTAGTTATTATAAAAACAAAAATTATTATTGTCATTGATTGACAAGAGCATTTCTCTGCGTGTAAATAAATCAGTACGCGATCAGTATTCAATAGTAAAGGATAATAAATATGTTTGTTCCACATTTTATTAACGTTTCAGTTGAAATATTGTTGAGGTTAATCAGCAACTAAACCTAACCCCATAACCCTAACAAACGCCCTGTCTTGTAAAAAGCTGAAAAGTTTATTAAATAAAATTCGAAATTATTTAGAATGTTTCAACACCAACTTCAAATAACATACTTTAATAGTTTTGTTATTATTTGAACAAAGATTTGAAATATCGTAGTAGGTAGTTTATTATAAAAACAAAAATTATTATTGTCATTGACAAGAGTATTTCTCTGCGTGTAAATAAATCACTACGTACGCGATTAGTATTCAATAGTAAAGGATAATATAATACGTTGTTCCACATCTTATTAACGTTTTTATTAAAATAATGTTGGAGTTAATCAGCAACTTTTGAGATGTGGCTTTTCAGGAGCCTATTAAAAATACCATGGACAGATCATATTACGAATGAAATGGTGTTGTACAGAATGAGAAGACACAGAGAACTTTTGACCACAATTAAAAGAAGAAAGGCATCATATTTGAGATATATATTTCGAAGCAATAAATACGAGGTGTTGCAGCTGATTATAAAAAGTAAAATCGAAGAAAAACTGGGTCCTGGTAGCCGACTAATATTCTGGCTAAGAAACATTCGCGACTGGACTTAAACACGAAGATACTTTTAAGAAAAGCCAAAGATAGAGATGAATTTGCAATGGTTACATTCAACCTAACCCCATAACGTTAACAAACGCTCTGTCGCGCAAAAAGCTGAAAAGTTTATTAAATAAAATTCGAAATTATTTAGAATGTTGCACTACACCCATCACCAAGCGGTAAAGTACTTTATTTTTTAAGCTGAAAAAATCGTAACTATAAAACGTTGAAAAGTTTTAGTTTTATCTTTATGGGAGTTTATTGTATATTTTTACGTTAAGCACCCTTAAATGCCATTCAAACAGCCGCCGCTTTAAATTCCCTGCATATAATGTGTATGCGTATGTGTTGTATATATGTATATGTATATATTGGAGGGATATAAATCTTAAGGAATGTGAATTATGTATTATATGTGCATGTATTGTACATAAGCCAAAACGCTGACCACTAATCGGATGACGCTATCAATCAGCATCAAGTACTCATTATCTTAATTGATGTGCGCCTTTAATAATTACATTGAGGATTAAGTAGGATTGTTATAGGTGGTAATAATTCATGCTTAAACTTATTGTTGTTTGTCGTAGTAGCAGTTCGCTACGTAGTAGTAGAGAGTAAGAGCAAGAGCAAGCGCAAGTAGTACAAGTAATATAGATATTGATGAAGAATTTTATCGGCGAATGTGCGCGCCGTTAGATTGTAATCGATGAAGGGGATAGATGCAAATATAGTTGGAATTAAGATTCGTAAATCAACGCGGATGACATTTCTAGATTCTTGGGTGTGAGTTTACTTAAGATATCTTACTAATACAATCGCAACTAGATTATGTATATAGTATTCGAGTATAATATGAGTTATACGAAGACTTAACAGAGAGCAATTATTAGCACCAAACTAAAACTTGGTTGGCGAATGGCGCGACGACCTTTGCTCACTATGACGTCATAAATAATGAAAATGTGGCATCCCTTTATACATCCAAGCCCCAGCGAGCAGCATCTTTCGGCCCACCACCGTTCGCTTCAAACCCATACCCAAAATAACTCCACCAACATTTACCTTGCAGTCATGCGGTTCACTTAAGCTCGAAGTTTATTGCATGCTTGGATGGTTTCAGGATCTGCGATCTTAACTATAAACGTGCTCATGTGTTCTACGCTTACAGATTTGCTCAGCGAGATTTAGAACGGTTTATAAGTTGAGAGATATGGAACAGTTAGAGAACGAAAAGGGGTTATAATAACTTATTGGTTTAGCCTATGGAATATCTCGCTCTCTCGCTATACATGTGTCTGTGTATGTTTGTGTGTGTACTTTACGATGATTTGCTATTTACCTAAAAGATTCAAACACATTTTAAGAGGCTTACTATCAATTCCCAAATGCGCGCAATGTTTCTCTCCAACGAAAAATTTATTTCCATGCAGAGGAGTGGAGAGGAAAGGCAACGAAGGCAGCTACAGTAGCAACAACAACAACAACAACGGAAAAAAGAGGACAACTTACCTACTACTACACTTTACTTTACTTTACTACTTTCAAGTCTTTGCGTTTATTTTGCAGACGAATGTACGTTAGTGCAGAACGGCATAGTCAAGCACCTGGAGCAGCAGCAGCAAGCAATGTTTGCCAAATTGGTCTGCATCAAACCGTAACCTATAACAGTTAAGAAGAGTTTTTCACACACCGTCAGTAATTTTTATTATAGTCATATCTTCTACTTTACCCTCTTCTGTTGGGACTCATTCTCAGTCAACCAATTAAAGCAAAGCGTATTTTAAAAGAAGAGCGCGGCGCAATTCCTATAAATTGTTATTACTACTACCACGTAAAAAATACGCGCGCGAACGAACACTCTCTATTGGAAATTTTACATCACCGGCGAGAATACTAATTGCCGGCTTAAATACACGATTCTGGCATAAACAATTTCATATAAATTTATTTCAATAGACGACTGCATGAGAAGGAGAGGAAAAAAGAAAAACATTTCCTTTTGTAATTCAAAACATCCTTCTGCTAGCAGTTGCAGAAAAAAGTCTATAAAAGTCATCGAGCGGAATGAACGACAATAAACTATATAAATAAATCACCAGAGGCCATTTTGTGTGTTGATTCTTTTTAAAGATTATTGTTCGTAAGCTAAAAACGACGACGACGACGACGACGGAACGAGATGAGAGGAAAATTTTCAGCCATCATGCGGCATGGTACATACACACATATACAATGAAAACATTTTCCCTTGGTATAATCTTCCGTTTATATATATAAGGTATATCAAGATGCGGGCAATGGTCCCACACATAAATTCCCACTTTAATTACCCCCCAGCTGTCAAATCAGAAGATCTGACGGTTTTATGACAATTTATTGTCTCGTTTCGAACGGAGGGTTCTTGCGGTAATGTCGTCCTGACTGACGGACAACTATGCATTCAAATTGGTTGTTTTACTTTGCTTTCTTCGATCATTCAAAAAACTTTTCCTCCTCTCCACATTTTTTCTATATATATACGTATAGGAATAGATTAGAACTGAAACTTTCTAAATAACTTGCTCTAGTACTCTGATTCTGATATCCTAAATAAATATGTGGATAAAATAATGTATCGGGGTGGTAACTAAGTAATTGCCGATTTATTCAATGAAATAAGAGAGTTTCTAGTTTTAATTAAAAACCTAATCTATTAAGCATTTTCCATTGTTTGATGACTTTTTGTCATCTTTCTGATGATGGTTTTGATTTCATTCTCATTAAGCTCAACTGGTCGACCTTAACATAGGTCATCTTTAAGAGAAAAATCTCCAGAATGGGATTTTCCTTTCTTTAAGGACTTAATTACTATACACGTTACGTTAGGATGACATCTAACCTAACCTAACCTAAAAATTAGTTGTCAACCAAATATATGTACAGTACTACAAGTATATCGAATCAATAATTGCATTACATTTTGAATAAAAAAATATATAGATACGTATAGTCTCGTACGTGTGTACCTCTATTCCACCTTTTGCGAAAAATAAAATATCCATAGTAGGAAATAACAATAAAAGTGATGTTATTATTGGCATAATAATAAATAAATAAATGATAGCATGTTATAGCAGGAATGTCTATTAAAAACCCCTGATATGTTCTGGTTAGAGTAGATAGGGTTTAATTTAGCGGCAATGCAGTTGCAATGGGTTATATAGGATAAACAGAGCAGCTAATATTGCATTGAGCGCTGAGAGAGAGCGCGCGCGATCCATACTACTACACATATAGTTCGTTGAGGATTTGCATAGAAATGGTTCAGTCTGATGGAGCCATGTCACAAGGTGCCCGTGAATCAGCCTCAATGGCTGCCGGGTAATCGCATCCTCGCTCAAAAAAGAACCCAAGATCTAGATAAATAGCTTACAGAACATATAAGGGCCAATGCAAATATTGCCACCAACATTTTACTTGAAACTAAATTCCTTTTTTCTCCTCGAAAATGCTACTTTTATCATTATCCGATACATAAACACACATTTAAGTGCAATTTATTGTCGACGCATTTACATCCATCTATTATTATCCATCCGCATTCTCTCCAACTCTCTTTACAACTTTAATTAATATCCCAATTTTTTTCCAGACACTGGCGCATTCACCACGCTTTTTGATGAACACATTACGCATTTTTTGCGCAAGGATTACCCACTCGTAAATGAGAGACGCGCAGATGAGAAGTGAGCCAATTTCAGCCAGGGCAGAGAGGTGGAAAGTGGCTGGGAAAGAAGTGCAAATCAAAGAGTATGTTCGTAGGAGGATGAAACAATGGAGGGTAATTTGTGTATGTTTTAATTAACATGTACGAGATTAAAGTGGCTAATCACGTTGGCGATTCGGTCGTTTCGGTGTGCAAACGGAGAAGCGACCGGAGCTATAACAGTGGACATTGCGTCCAGCGCGCTGATGTCCAGCCATTTCCCCAAGCTAATGTCGTCCCAACTTGGCCGATCCTTTAGAAGTCACATTACTCCGATCCAATTGGGCTCTAAATTGGCTCTATCTTGACACCTTCCGGTCGTTCCATCTCAAATAAACCGACCTAGCTGTATGAAAATTACCTTCAAGTTTTATTATCACTCGCCGCTATACCTTATTGTATAAAACGTGCGCGCTCGAATCGAATCCACTTTACATTTCGCCTTGTATATTACTTTTTTACATACACATATTTATATATGCGTCGTGTAAATTAGAGAAAAAAGAGTGCGAATGCGCGCTTCCTCTATAGAGAAATTAAAGTTGTAAAAACTCATTAAGATGTAATTCATTGTTAAACTCTAATTGTAATAATATGAGAAGTAATTAAGGCAACGTTATTATCTGGGGACAGGTAACTTGTAATACCTAATAACTTTTAATGTTCCTTAGGTATTATATTTGCTGCGCTTCATGCATCAACATTTTTTTCTTGTTTCTCTGACTACTTTACATTACTCCATATATATATAATATAATATATTATTAAGTTAATTACTCTCAAATTGCTCGTTATTTTCCATAAAAAATAATAAAAAAAAACTTTTTATTAGTTTTTATATCATAATTACAAAATTCTACAATTTATTAAAGCGACATGCTAAATTTTTACTTAAATCTAATTAAAATTACATTTACGTGAAGCGCGCAACGAAATGGTAGAAAATGTAAGAAAACGATAATTTAAAATAATTAACTGCTATAAACATATTTATTTTATTAAACATAAACAGAATTATGTTCAGCATAATGGAATTATTGTAAAATGCAATTTACATTTCTTTGTTGTATTAAATTAACATGCCATTAATAATTACAAAGCGGAAAACCGCAAAAGGAGACGCGACGAGCAGTGAGGAGAGGGCACAAGTAAAAGAAAAAAAATTAAGAATTTCAACGGTGGTAATACACCACCGCGCAATACAATGTTGTTATGTTGTTGTTGTTTGCTTCTTCTTTTTTCCACTCAACGCTAGTCGATGTAAAAGTGTATGTGTATGTGTGTGCAGTTGTTGTTGTTGCAAGTCTCTCTTCGCTAGCTTTCGTCAAGTGTGGGGTTAAATCCGTTAGCTTAGGGGGTGGCTGGATCAACAGGTGGCCCATAAAGTAGATATTCGCATATCAACAGCCGACACCACGATTGATATACTCCACTACACACACATTACAAACTTATCCAAACTGTATAACATCACCGCCACTAACCTTTCAAGAACTAGTTTAAATATTAAATTATCTTGCGCTCGCTGAACGCTTCGATAACTTACACATAGGCAAAGAAAAAAACAATGGCGCGCAGTTTAATAATCAATTGTTTTCTTTTTTTAGATTTTCGCCATCACTACAATGGTGTCGCGAAGATTTTGCTATTTTTATGTGATGCGTCCTGATTGATCGTGTTGTGGCGAACGCGAGATGGCCACGCGGCGCTGGAATGCGTGCAATGTGCGAACACCTTTAAGCGACCTTGAAATACCGACGTGGAAAGCATTGCGAACTAGTACGCCGCTCGGCGCCCGTTTTTACATAAAATTTGAATGTATCAAATCGGGTGAGATGTTTGCACACGGAGTTGGTCCTGATGCAACACGATCCACATTAAACATTTAAAGGTATTGCTCGATATATAAGTTTTATTTTCGTCTAACTAGCGCGGGGTAATTTAATAATAAGGTCACATTGCTAAAAATAACTGGGGGTAAAGACGGCGCCGACCTTTTATTGTGCGAATAAAGGATAATATTGGCAATAATTCATTTTGCCTATTATCAATAGAAGGATAAATTGATTTTATTCCATCTATGCAATCGTAATATGAATATGAAATAACATATTGTATTAAGTAGAATAATGCACAAAATAATGCGGTCTAGACAAAATTCTTTTTGTTACGTAAAGCTTATATTGTTTGGTTGATGCTTTAGGCAATTTGTTTAGCTCTGCGCATACAATAAACAACAACATGAAGGAGAAAACAATAAATAAATAGGAGAAAAAAAGGGCTAGTATAAGTAGCAGCAGCAAGTTGAAAAAAATATATATTCGTATAAGAGGAAGAATAAGAGTTTTCTTTTATGTAGTATCCCGGCGCGCAAAATAGAATATAAATCTGTAAGACATTGTTGTGTGTACGATGTTATGTTATATAAAATAAATGTAGGTTGGGTTATGTCATAAATAGAAGTAAGTTTACAAGAATTAAGGAAGGGCTCCGATTTCTGGAAGGAAACAGATATATTGTGATGAGGACGATGTAAAAGGCGCGCGCTCGCACACACACACCAACACACACACACTCGCATAGATGTGTATATTCAGAAAAACAACGACGGGAAACGGTCCCGTAGGAAATGTGTGTATAACAAAGCATAAACATAGCGGAACTTGAAGTAAATGAAAGACACCACAGCCACAAACACAAATTTTATAAGCAGCGCTCGAAAAAATGTACACAAATGTACGACTGTCTGTGTGTGTGTGTGTGTACGTGAATCTGCGACTTAAAAAATTTACAAAAAGCCGTGTGGCAATAAAACAAGCATCCACATTAAAATGCAACTACGTAAACGTGACGTGAAATTTTCATAAATGTAAATTAGCGCCGTTTCGAATTGGTTTATGTTGGCGACATCTCTGGCCGGCTGCGTTGAGTGAATGCCAGCAGTTGGGCGCGTAATAATACATCAAAAATTTATTTTGTTTCAGGTGTCTGTGTGTATGTGTATATCTCGAGAGGGTTTCAGTTTGATAGGGGGTTAGAGGGTATTTTTAAATGGTGTAGGTGGAGATGGAAAGGGAGCGAACGAAGCGCTGCATCTTTTTAAAGGCGGTAAGTAGATAGACACAGTTTGTTAATAGATGGGTTCTGAAATGGCCAATTAATTCCAACTACGGAAGGAAGTGCCTATAACTCGTCTAGAGAAAAGAATCCTTAATCCACGCTCTCGTTATTTGTCCGTGCAAAATAAAGAAGCGACCATTTAGTTATACGACACATTTTACTAACGCTCTGATTTAAATCTCGACATTTTCATGCTTTTCGTGTGATATATGTATAATGTTTTCAAGGAAATGGGTCTTAAAAAAGGGTGCATGTTTGAATTTGTATGCATTTTAAATCGCTTCTGTTCCATCGGCGATTGATTTCAAAATTCGGCTGATTATAAAAAGTTTGAAATTCTATCAAAAGTTGTCCTATAAAAAAGGAGCGAAATAATTTGTGCGCGCAATGTTCGCTTTATCCCAAAATACTTAAAAAAGTACATCATTTAGAGAAGTTTGTGAAAAGAGCGTGTGGTAAAGGAAGTATAAAAGAGAGTTTTGTATCAGTGCCTTGTATCAGTGTGACTTCGTCTCAAGAGAGGAATTTGCAGCAGTGAAAGCCATTGTGACTGACAGATCCTGGCAGATGGAAAGCCCACTTCTTGCATACGAATGGGCTACTTGTACCAAGACTTGTCAGACGCGTTGATATTTATAGTATCATTTTCCCGGACGATGCGCTACTTCCACGCTTTATGCAGATAAGCAGCTTTAATTGGTGCCAGCAAAATTCTATCTAGACCTTGCAATTTTTGTCATTCTTTTTCTAAATTATCACCAACAAACAAAATGTAAAATCCCTTTTTATTCTCTTGTTACACATGCTTCCTCACAACTTTTTTCTTTCCTCCAGCTTTTGTAAAATGTTTATACGGATTTTTTCCATTTTCGAAATTGAATTTTACTTACAAATGCAAATCTTGCAAAATTTATACAACTATGTTCCAGATAAATCAAGGTTACTACTACACTACTGATATAAAACACTCCTATACAAAATAATATCATTTTATTATTCAAAAATGTCATTTCTATAAATATAAAGATATAAAAATAGATTTAAGATACAGCGCTTTTGTGTATTCTGAAACAGAAAGAAGACAACACAACGAAATGCGTTAAATTATTATTGCCCAAGTTAAAATTAAACACTATACCACTACCTTTTTATGTGAACTTTGAGACTAGCTTCTTCTGCAAAACTATTAGCACAGTATGGACATAAATACGGCCTCAAACCATAATGTAAACGTGAATGTTTGTCTAACAACTCCTTTGTATCAAATGCTTTATTACATTTCTCACATTTATGTTTACCATGTAGCAAACGCTTATGTTTATTAAGCACCGACTTGGAAACATAATATTTTAAGCAAATATCGCATTGAACTTTCGTATTCTTCGTTTGCCCCTCAACTATATCGAATTTTTCATTATCAACGCCCTCTAAATGACTATTGGTTGCTTCAATAGTATGCGAATCATTCTGCTTAACGTTTAATATCTGACCGTCAAGCGAAAATTGAAAATTCAACGCCGAATTCGATTGTAATTGCAACAATAATGGAACAACTTGTACGTTTTCATTTAATTCGACATTTTCATCAATCGGTAATTCGGATGATAAGAGGTTTTGGGTCGCCTGTTCCAACTGCAACACAAACAATTCATAAGCGATTAATTATTATTATAAATAACATTAGCACGTTCCACATCAAACTTACTTCAATATGATCCTCGCTCTGATAGAAAATCTCCTCGTTCAATCCTTCATCGAAGATTTGATTATCCTTGTTCTCCAATAAAATCGATTGCAACAAATTGATTTTGTTTGTTTTCGCTGCCGCGTTTTGTTCGCGCATTTTGTCTCTTTCGTGTTTTTGCATATGACTCTTCTTGTGCTGCGCGCTACGGAACTTTAACGAACATAAATCACAACTAAACGGTTTAATATCTACAAGAATATTATACTAAATAACGTTAAGAATTTAACACTCGCTGAAAGCGTTTTACCCGTATGAATCATAATATGTTTTTTGAGACTAGATTTACAGCTGAAGTAGGTGCCGCACACGTGACACTTAAACTCCTTATTCGGAACGGGATTGTGCGTACGTAGATGTGACATGAGCGTTGATTTCAACGAAAAACGCTTATCGCATTTCTCGCAAGAGAACGGCTTTTCGCCGGTATGCGTACGCAAATGACGAATCTACAAATAAAATTGAATAAATTCAATAAATTAGGAAGACATTGGAAAGAAAAAACAACGCAACTTACAAAATCCGAACGTTTCTTAAACTGCTTTGCGCAAAATTTGCATTTATTATCAACGGTCTCCTTATGCTTGCTGGAAATATGTCGTAATAAAACAACGTGCGCCTGAAACTTCTTCCCACAATGTTGGCAAGCAAGCGCTTCCGGTTGTTCTCCATTTCTTGTATTATTATTATCATTATTATTATTATTATTATTATTATTGCTGCGCGAGAAATTTATTGNATTTTATTTCCATCAATAATTGTAGCCGATTTACACTCGTGCTTTGAATAGTCGTTCATGGTTTTGAATTTAAATTTGCAAATGTTGCATTGGAAATAATTGTCGGAAACCTCCTCACTCGTTCCATCCATAATTTTACAAGTCTCATTTAAATTGTACGAATTTATATCGATGAAATCGCTTTGCGGAAAATTAATAAATTCTAAATCATTAGATTTTTGCGCATTTAATATAATTAATTGCTCATTGATTACATTCCTTTGCGTTTCATCAATTTTATTCAATTCCAATTCGTTTTGTTGATTGACAACGTGCTCTTTAGGTATGCCATCACTCTCAATGCCAGCATTTAAATTCAATTCATTGATATTTTGATTGAAAATAATATTATCGTTGAATGTATCGTACGATTGATTATCGTTCGGGAAAGTTTGCTCGTCGGCTGTAATTGCCGCATCTAATGGATATAAAATATTTGTATCTTGTAATTCATTTATCGAACTTAATAGTAATGGATCAGTATTCTAGAAAAATAACAACACGTTTACGAATTCATTATGTTATTAGTGTAATAGTTTTGTTAACTTACTTGCAACTTAAGTTGAGGTAATAATGCATTAACAATGTTTGAATTATTAAGCATTTGTAAGTCCTCGGTGGTTATATACATTGGATATTGTATACCATTTGTATTATTATCTTCGAGTGATATATTGCTCAATATTAATTCATTTTCTTTTACCTACATACAATAATGTTTTATTATTTTTATTATCTAATATAAATGTATGTAATCAATTTATTTATATTATTTTTCACGCCTTAACCCATTCCCTATCATTAATAATAAAAATGGCCTCGAATCTCAAACAGTTAAATAATTTTTTGCGATTTGTATTGCACTTTTGGTGTTAAAAGGATTTATTACCTCAACTATGTATATATAAATAAATTTAGTAAGGTGATTAACAAACCTAAAATATTTTAAATCGGAACCAAAAACAAAAAAAAACGGTATTTTTCCTGAAATGAAACAAAAATATATCGAATTTTTCGCGCTAATGTAGAATTGGTTTTTAAACACCAATTTATTCCTTAATCGTTAATTTCAAACAGAACTTCGACCGGAACTGAACTGAAAATTGAAAAAATTTTAACGCAACGAAAATCGGTTAAAGTAAAACGTTTCGCGGCGTCAAAAAAAAGAACCACTCGTCTAACACGCATATTATAAATCCAAAATAACCCATATATTTACAATAAGTTAGAAAC
>JARJDW010001052.1:0-16028 GCA_030264715.1 Adinopsis sp. GC000173
GAGCGGGTAAATTACCATCGAGATGGTTGGGGACGATAATGTCGCAAATAGGGAAAATAATGTGCTCGATTTGCATGTAATTCCCGTCTTGTCCGTCGCGCGTCGCCCCCCAACAACGACGACGTCGTCGTCGTCGATTTTTTAATTGGCGAACGGTTCACGTTTTTCGTGCGCTGCTGCTTGCTGTGGCAACTTCTCTTCGCTCGCAAAATAACAACAACACGATTGTTGCTTGACCGGAAGCCAATTTCTTCTCGTCGCGAGCACGCAATATAAATAAGCTGTTAAATCGTTTGACACATACGCCGAGCGCATTGTTTCAACAAGGCACCCCCTAATTTATTCGATTGCTAGGCCAGCTAATTGTGGGGATTATTTATCGAATTAAGTATTTTTTATCAATGTTTTATATTTAGATCACACTTGCATCTATATGTCTGCAGAATTTTAAAGTTCTTATGCAAAAAGACAAAAATTGAGAAAAGGGGTAATCGCTTATCATTCAGCAAAGTTTGAGCTGTTTTAGAGAACATTTATTTGTTTGTAAAATAATAAAATATTTAAAAATGAGGGTAATACATTTTTGATACATAATGCACCCCCAATTAATTCGATAGCTAGCTAATTGTGGGGATTATTTATAGAATTAAAAGTTTTTTTTTTAATTATTGTGTGAAAAATTAAATTGAAACCGCTGCGAATTAATGCTAGCTAATATTTAATTACGTTTTAAACTATTTTATTGTTGGATGAATCCTTTCAGTCGTTCGTACCAATTTACCCCATTATAATAAAAGAGCTCGAGAGGAAGAACTCTTCGAAATAACTTGTTAAGCATAATTAACTCTTTCTCTTAATTAACACAACAGTGACGCATTCCTAACAAGCTGTATATCTTCCAGACTTCGCGTGGCTTTGTTGGAAATAATGAAATAAAGTGGAAACGTAACGAGAAAGATGCGTTAAAACATCAACATATTTGGCCTGCTTCTCTTCCCTTCTTTCCCCCATTCATGCAATACTACTAGCACCACCACCATCAAACAACAACAAGAAATTAAATTTTGATTAAAATCATCGCCATCGACTTTTCCAATTTGCAATTATATGTGCGCCGTGGCTTTTATTCATGCAATTACCATTAAGAGCAATTTTTCGCGTAACAAAAACAGGAAGAAGAAAAAAAGAAATGCGAGCGCATACACTCAATTTGCAACTCGTGTTTTTTAAGCACGTCGGATTTATAAAATGCTAAATATTCGATTGTTTACTAATTAAGGAACTTTGCGCAATCAACTAAAAATACTTCACTCGCCTGAATCTTTTCCTAATTGCATTTGAATGCGAAATGTGCCGGTTGTTGTATTTCGTTATTGTTTCGCGCGCGCAAAAAAACCTGTGTACGTAAAAAACAATGCGGACTGGTTGGCTTGAGAGAGCAACAGCAGCAGCAGCAGTATGAGGAGGAAGAAGGAAAAAATCCGAAAGTGTCTCAACCCGTTTTTCAAAAGCCGTTTTCCCCTTCAACGTTTTTCCATCGGCGGCGGCCTCTCGGCGCGCGCGAGAGTCTCCTATATACAGTATATACACGCTGCCGCCGCCGCGCTCTCTCCTATTATTACCCAACTTTGCATACAACCCGTTTCTTGTTGATTGTGAATTAATTCAATCCGCAGATTTAAATTGGAGACAGCGGCAGCTACTTTCACAATTAATTGTTGCAGAAAAATAAATTATTAGCTATTGTTTTAAACATTTTTAGGTTAATAGGTCCTTTAGAAAAACAAATTCTTTTAATAGCTCTATACAAAATGCTAAAAAGCGCACAACGATTTCATTTTAATTTCTCAAACAAAAAGTTTTCGTTTTTATTTTATTTTGGGCCGGCAATAATAATCAAACAATTTAAAATTAATTAATGATTACTATTCTTAATAATTTTTTATGCAAAATTTCATTAGTTTACCCTTACAAAAACCTTTTTTAGTCATTTATATCTAAAAATGTAATAATCAAAGTTAAATTTATTTAAAAAAGATTAATATGCTAAAGCTTTTATACAATATTTAATAAAAAATCCGATTTAATTAATTTATCCTACAGTTAGAAATGAATTATTGATTATTAATTTAAAATTTCGAAAAAAAACAATCTAATGCGTTAAAGCTTTCGTTCTCATTAAAACGCACTTAACAATTAGAGAGCAACACTACAAGGCGATCGTTGAATTGAAGCTTATCGTGGTGTGCATTTGCAACGAGCGCATTGAGGATAGTTTTCCAAATCCGATCCGATCCACTACGATATACCCAACTTTCGGTTAATTGCCGGCTTATCTCTCGACCTTACTTATATATATACTCCTACTACCAACCAACCACCACAACCTAATTGAATCCAAGCATCGGCGACGACTGCATCTTGCACGCAATCAGCTTCATCGTGCTGCGAATCTCCTCCAACGATTGCTCCTCCTGCTGCGCCTCCAGTCGCCGCTGAGCCATCTGCTCGTGCAGCGTAACATTCTCGTCCTCCAAGTATCGCAGCTTTTCCTTGACGATATCGACAAAAGGTGTATCGCCGGCGCATTCGATAATGCCTTGAGAGTAGCGCAACATGCAATCGCGATAGTAATCAATGTCGCGTTCGTATTTATTTAAATCTTCATTTTCTAAATTAATCCACTGCTCAATTTTCTCAACCTCTTCCTGAATCTTAATAATGTCGTTGGTGAGATTTCCGGTGGCTTCTTCAAATTTCACCTTAAGCGTCTTATGCTCAGTGTTCATTTCGGTATAGATAGTTTTAATTTTGTTGTACTTACTTTCCTCAACCAAAAATTCACCTTTCAATCGTTCATAGTCCTTATATTTTTGGCGAAACTTACTGCGCTGTTCAAATTCGCTCAAATTCTTACAGTCCTCGTCCAAATTATTCAAAAATTCAATCTTTGTTTGCAGCTTTTCTTTGAGGGTGGCATCACTTAAGTAGAGTACATCCAATGTGCGTGATAAAATTCCATACTCAGTAATCAATCCGTTTAAGTGTACTTTACGTTGCTTGTAGACAACACTGCGCTGTCGTAAATTTGCAACATATTCTTTCAGATTCCTACCTTGCAAAACATCACCACCTAGCAGTGCACAAATCTCGTCACTTTTACCCAGCACCTCTTCGTTATTCAACCGCAACTTCATAATCTGTTTTGACAGCAGCATTTTCTTCTTTTTCAGCGCCTTGATTTGATTCAGATAAGCAACAACGGTAGCATCAGTTTTTGATTCCTTCTCTGCATACAATTCATTAACAACCATTTGTAGCTTATGACATGATTCGTGTAGTTGTTCCAGCTCGTCATCGCTCGGTTCGACATTCTCATCCACCACCTGAAAAATTTCCATGTCGTTGATCACTTCAGCCAATGCCGCTTCGTACATGCCATGCGAATACTTATGATGCTCGCTGCGCTCCAGCAAATCCTCCAGCGTTTCGATGCGATCGCGCCGCTCGTATCGCCGTATCGTCTCCTGCAACTCGTCGAGCTTGTCACGGTCTTCGCGTATCTGATTCTGCAGCTTTTCGTTGCGTTTCATCGCCTCGCAGTATTGTTGCGTACGCTCCAATCGCTCTGCGATACCATCATCTTTACCTAGCTTCTGTTGCTGTGCCTCGAGATGCTTTTCCAAGTTGTTCAAGTCGGAGTTCATCTGCCAGATGTCGTTTTCCAGCTCGGCCGCCTCCAGCGCGTTCGTCTTTTCCTGCTTGTTCTCGCTATAAATGCGCCAAAACTCTTCAATCAGCTTCGTATACGATTCATACAACGACGTCACCTTCTCGTCGGTGATAATCTCCTGAGGAATTTCAATCGGATTGACAAACTTCGATAGATAGTGGCGCTTCTTGACGTTGTCCGAATTTTTCAGCAAAAACTCCAAGATGGGATAGATGATCGTCGTGTCCGCCTCCGCTAATCCATTGCGAAAATCAGCCGGATAAATTTTCTGATCGGGAATGTACTTGATCGCCTCAAGCGTGTTTAAAATCTCAAAAGCGGCGTTCTCCTGATTCTGAGCGGTTTCGCGCTCCTGCATGATTTCGATGTTTGTCATCACACCAACGACCAGTTGCAGCAAATCGGGCGATGATAGTGACGTGAACGATGAGCAATTATAGTCGGAATTGAACATTTTATTCACCTCGTCGATGATGAATTTCAGCCGCTCCATGTTTGACGTTGCACGAATTCGTCAAAATATTGTGACACAAACCTGTTGTTGTTTCATTGTTTGTTGCCTTGTTTTCATGGCAAAGTATGCGGTAAATTAAAAATAATTAATAAAGTTTTTGCATCGCGTCGACGAAACGCAAACGCTAAAGACTTATTGTCTGAATTATTATTTATTAAATTACGTGTTGTTGGTTCCTTTTTTTTTAATTAAACGCTACTTTTTCACAACAACGAAAACCAAACATAAGACGCGCCGCCGCCACCGCCCGCCCATCCGCTCGTCGTATTTACCGCGAATTAATAAATGAAAACAATTTTTTAATTGCTCAACACAAAACTTCTTAATTAAAACGGAAGTTTCCCGTTACAGAATTCGTTAATTATAAGAATTCCAGGTGAAATACCGACCCCTTCACAATCTAAACCGCCCCGCTTCCATCCACCTTTCCTATTCATACTCCACACTCCAACTTTTATTATTAAAACATCACAATCCCCCTAACGGTGGAAAATATCTTTGTTATGTTATATATTGTTAGTATTTCATCATCCTCAACTACAAAATAAATTTACTATATTGTCGAATTCCGATTATTCGGTATGCCAGTTTTTAGTATCTATTTACAGTTTTGATTATCCGCGATTGATATCAATATAAATTATGTAATGGAATATAATTAGAGTATTAGCTTACAATTTTTATGCCCCTATCCTAGTCACTAGCATTTACTTAATTGATAACTTTACCATGCCGATCATAAGCTAAAAACTACAAAATAAGGACATTTTAAATTATTTTGGGATATTTTTATGTCAATAGAATAGATTAGAGTAGAATTACGACATTTTTAAAACTAATTTAATAGAAAATCTATTCTATTAATATAAAAATACCCCAAAATAATTTAAAATGTCCCTATTTTGTAGTTTTTAGGTTATGAACGGCCTGGTAAAGTTATTGGTTAGGTTAGTGATAATGACAAGAATACGGGCATAAGCAAGGTAGGTAAGATGGGTAAGGTAGTACGATTTTAGGTATTTAGTAAATATATTTAGACTTTTTTGGATTCCATCTGGACTAATTGTCTTAATAATACTTACCTAGGATATTTTATTAATTTTTATCTACGTATTAGGTTAGGATTCTTAGAAATTCCACTTAACTTATTAATATTACTTATAAAAACTTATTTGTTTTAATTAGTTCTCTTTTTCATATATATTTTGCAAATTATTCACAATAGTTAATCGGAAAGTATCTACCATACTTTTTTTTCATGATGAAGCTTTACATGCGCATTGCGTTATACCTACATAATGAGCTTTTGTAATTAACTCGAACGTTTGTTTGGTTGCTATGATTATTCAATCATTTACGCCACGAGAAAAACAATTTCAATTATGGCATTAAATTGAACGGAGTGGCAGTGAGCGAGCTTGACCTTTAATTGACATAACAGATGTCAAAATATAGTGGAACATTGCAAACAATTTGTAATGTTGTTTACATAATGCTTTGAAGTCTCAAACGTTACATTATGTGTATTTGCTTGGAAATTAATTCGCAACAATGCACATGTTAAATAATTTACTTACTTACTTACAACAAATAGAACCGTGCGGTTTTTTTCCTCCTCCTTCTGTTTGTTGGAGGAGAAAAGGGGGAAGCAAATTGCGAGAGGCTGACCACGTGCGCTGTTGCTTTGATGTGAAGACGCAACAACCATAATTACTTATCGCTCCTTTTTTCTCGCTCGCTCGGAAAAGGTGTATCGTGTCGTGTTTGCTGGATGTGTGTGGTTAATCCCGCATGGTCTTAGCAGCCGCTTTCATTTCAACGCGCACTTGTTTCGAATACCAATTGTCCTAATCCCACCAATTAACACACTCGAATAAAAATGATTAGCATTTGAATGTATATGTATGTATGTAAAATATAATGGTCGATTTGTTGGTATAATCATAATCAATTAAATTGCGCTCGATATTTATTTGCGCACAATTATAATATTGCATTTAATGCTTAATTATGAATTTTTGATGATGGAATAATTAAGCAATATTATCGCTAGTTAACTTCGCCGTGCTGCGTTCGCCGCTGCGAGCGTAAAAGTTTTCTACACGTTGGAAATTCAATTAAAATTGCATCCTATTATTAATAAACAATCTGGCTGTTGTACACTGTGCGAGATAATATTATAGGAAAAGTTAACGTTCTTCCTCATCGCTTTTTTGGCGACGGCGCGCGCGGCGTGTTTTAGTTAAAACTTAACGCTCACATTACAAAAAGGTTACATCCGGATTCAGTTTACAAGAACGTTCATCTTCGTGTAACTAAAAAGGGATGTTTCAACAAGTGCATTATCAGGTGCACACTTTGCGAACACTTTGTTACCGGGCGAAATTTTAACCTTTTATCAACTTAAGCTTCTTCTTCAAAACTTTTTCTTCACTTTAATTACCGATCATATTAAAACACGCTGTAAATGAACCAACAAACTACTTCACCATCCTAATAGTTATTAAAATTAAAAATGTTTGTGTTGTAACTTTTTGTAAAGTTTTGGTTTGCGTTTTCGTGTCTCAATACAGCGATTTTATTTAATAGATAATAAATAGGTTTTTTAATCATTGACGGCTTTTTACTTCTATAAATTTTTTATATGTTTTATTAGTTTGGCAGAATAAGATTTAAATCAATGGAAGCAACAATTTATATTTATTGTGCAAAGACATTTTAGATATTTTGTGAAATATTCTTAGCAGTGAATTTCTTAGTCAGTGTGAATGTGAGTTGTAGCTGCTGAACAAATGATTAGCACATTCGATCGATGAGGAGACGCGAGAAGTTTTGCATAAATTGGCTGGCTGTGCATGGATATCATATAAACGCAAATGTCTTAATATACGCAATAATATTAACAAAATTAATGACATAGTAAATCGCGTTTCTGTTTATTTAGAAAGTTGTGAGTAATAACGAGGTACAGAAGTGCCATTAAGCTGTGATTGTATACGTATAAATATTACAATAGGGGCTTACTGTAAACGGCAATTGGAAAACGCCGCGCGGTCCCCATCTAATTTTCTAATTTCATCGTTCGGGACGACCGATAAAAGGGTTGTGCACGATCATCATGGCATGTATATATATATACAATACGAAAAGTGCCCTCATACCGCCGCCGTCTAAAATCCCCCCGATCCTCCCCCCACGCACAGAGCGCTTATTGCTTGTTTTACGATATTTAATCTCGCGGCTTACACGCTCCCACTCACCGAACGCAAACCCCCGCACAATTGACGAATCTTTTCTAATTACATTCCTCAATTGGATCTCAAATTATTAGCCGCCGCCATTTCCCCTCCAACACACCACCCCCGCACCCTGTTAATAATGATGATGATGAAAAACAGCGCATTCTATCGCAACAATTTTCATCTAAAACAAATTCATTTCGAAATATCACTTTTTTATTAAATGATTGAACGTAATAATAATTAAAATGTATAGATACGCATTTGTATCGATAACAAAATTCAATTCATTTATTTATTTAAATTAATTAATAAATACTTTAATGATTAAAAACAAAAATTTTCAATCATTTACAATAAATTGATTTTGAAGCGATTGTAATTTTAAAATGTAATAAATTGTGATGTTATTAAAAAATTTATTCATGGAGCGAGGGCTAGCCGGTGTAATTAAAAACCCAAAATAAACAATTTTATTAAATATGATTGAATAATAACGAAACAATGCTATCATTTCCAATTAAATCACATATATTTATTCATTTCATTTCTTTTATTTTCTTGTTATTGAGTGCATAAAATGTTAACTTTTTGTGTCACATGCTGGTTAATATTTGGTCACATCCAACTAATCTTGTTAATATAATTATGACATTTATTTATCGCATGTTGGCTTTATCGGAGCAGTTGAAAATGTAAGAAGTAATTAAAAATCAAGAAAAACGGTAGCAGGCGAAAAACATGTACTTTTCGCATCGAAATAAGTTTTATAAAGTATACTTCTTGAGGTGTCCGTGCAATAATGTGATTATAACGTGTTGCAATTATCAAAAACTAATGATTTTTTAATCAAATAACGAATTATATAAAAGCTCAACATTTTGCGTTTAGGATTTGATCACAGCCATATAATATTGGTTACTCGAAACTTAGTTAATTATAACAAGTAATTGAAATTTCTTAGCAGGCGAAAAACTGCTACTTTTCGCATTGTACCGAGTTTAATAAAGTGTATTTTTGGAGGTGTCTGTGTAACAATGTGATTATTCTAAAATAATTACTACGCTTTAATTTTATTGCAAAGCGACCGATTAATCTTAATCACCATAAAATCTAATAATAATAAATACTGATTATTTTTTATTAACAGATTTGGTTTGGTCGTTGTTGTTGGCAAAAAATATGCTTTGCGCCACTACATTTTTTTGCGCGGCTGTTATTATTTATTGTTGTTGCCGTATCGTAATAGTAAATCACTAGATTTTTTTATCGTTCGGACAAGTGGAAAACACATTTTCCATTCGATAATAATAAATAAATATATAAATAATAGTTGGGATTATCGGGCCCTAGTGTGTGTGTGTGTGTGTGTGTATATATGCGCGGTGAGAGAGGTGGAGCGGGATGGATGTTACACGCCAGCGTGACAAAATAACAAAATACATAATAGCGCTCGGTGTGTTTTAATAGCCATTATCTCATAACGGGGGGCATTTAGCACGTGAAATATTGAGTAGGATGTACTACTATCATGTTCGTTTCGCCCCAAAAAAAAAGCACACACAACGCAAAAAATTATTTTTATTCGCGCGCACAACGACAACACACCGTTTTCGGTGCGGACACGATTAAAATCATTTGGAACGACTTCAAAATTTTTATTATTGTTGAAACACAAAAGTTAATGAAATTAATTAGTTTTGTAATTTATTCGTTCGTGCGCTAAATGTTTAAAGCAGCAGCAGCAGCAGCAGGCCTGTGCAACAAACGATCCGATAAATTTTCAGTCATTGGGCGTTTTTTATTTGTCACTGAACGTTTCTTTATTGCCTTTTTAGTCTTGTTGCGTTTTGAACTTTATTTAATCGCTGTAACAATTTTGTCATTGGCTATCGTACGACTTTTAATCGTAACGTTTTTTATTAGGCGTTCTTATAACATTCAACGTTTTTCAAACTAAATAGATTTGGACATTTTACAGTGCGTTTTCTTATTTAGACTTCATACATTTTTTCATCTCTGAACATTCTTTTTTATTTGCTAAATTATATTTGTCGTACGATTTTTAATCGTTGGGTTTATTCTATTTTTGGGCAATTTTTTCATTAAGCTTATAATTTATCGTCCAACGCTTTTCAATTCTTTAACTTGCTAAGGTTGTAAATATTTAAAGCTGGCTTTTACGTATTTAATGCATTTTTAATCACTTGACGATTATTAATCGCTAATCCTTGGCTACTTTTATTCGCTGGAAGGTGTTTGCCATTAAACGTTCTAAATCTTTGATTTTTTTAGTAAATTTTTAATTGTTACTTTTTAATTTATCTGTATTTTTAGTCATATTTTTCTTCTTAGTTGACGAATAACGTTTGTCATTGCGATTTTATTAAGATTTGTCAATATTACGCAATATTTTATTAAACTATGCATGTTTTTTGTGGTGATTTATAAAATACTACTCTTGGCTTTATTATTAAATTTGATATTAATAGTGATTATCATTCCAGATGAAGTGGAGAGGAAGCAAGAAGAATAGAAAAAAAAATGAAATGGTTAAATGCTTATATGGTGATAAATGCGTCAAAATGCTATAAAAAAGTGCGTGATGTAGAATTAAAGATTATTAACTGGTTGTGAAAGAAAAAGTGGATCGTGTATCCTAAGGGTGGATTCCGAGTTTCAAGGGAGACATAAAGCTGACATGACAGTGTATTATACAGCAGCCAAAGGCCCTTTTTATTGCCATCGAAAGACAACTGTTTTTATACATCAAACTTTTGACGTATCCATTTTATGTTCGCAACGAGCGAATGAACTTAAAAAGAATGCGTTGCAGCGCATATATATATTCTATATATCTATACAACCAGCGTGTCTGACTTTATGGCGGTTAGGAAAATTACATTGAATAGATTTCCGGCGAAACGAAACCAAGACGGATCATTGTCAGCGAGCGATGTTGGCTAAGTGTTTTTATGTCGCCAATTTAATCCATTTCGCTTTGCAAAAGAAGAAGGAAGGAGGTGGAGGAGGACGAGGAAAAAGACACGACAAACCATGCGATCGTACAATGCCGCCGCGTAGGAAAAACTTTAACGGCGCGCTACATAACAATAATAATAAACCACTAAAAACGTAGTAGTATATACATAGGAGGAGAGAGCAAACTTGTAACAAGAAACTTCATTCAAGTGCTAATTTCAGGTTTGTTTTCGTTTCTGTTTTACTCAATTACAAATCGAGTGAAATGTGTTTGTGAGGGATACATAATGGGGGAACTATTATCTGACCCTGCGCTATCATTAAATCCAGATGAAAATGAAAATTGCCCGACACAACAACCTGAAATCTTCTTTTGTGGTTAAAAATAGCCTGAAACTAGTTAATTTCCTTTAGTTGAGTGGTTGCAGCGGCAAATTAATTTCAAGTACGTACAACACCGACAACAACAACAACCAACAACAGCAATGACAGCACATTCGCACCCACTTGCATAAAATTCGAATTTGTGTGTAAGTGTGGTTGCATACGACAAATTAACTGTATATTTTTTTCATATATATGAAAGCAATGCAAAAGCAACAAAGCCGTCATTGCACCATTAATCATCCATATACGCTGTAGTTGTTGTGATGGTTGTCTGGGCGCGCTAAAGTAAGGTACGAAATTTGTCGCAATAATAAAGTGAGATTTCTGTCGCGTTCGAGCCTATTTTATGTGATGTTTGTACAACATGTGCAGTCGAGACGCGCGCGCGCTCCTTTTTTTATACGAGAATCTATTCGGTCATAATTCACATGCTCAGCCCCTTTTATATAAGAATCAAACACGAGAAAAAAAATATATAGACGACGAAAAGAATTGTATGTGTGGCTGTGTGTGTATGTGTGTGTATGTGTGTGGAAGTAACACGACTGTTATGCCAGCGCTTAATAACTTACATTACCACACCTGTTACCTATAAAACGCTAAATTATGACGGTTTAAAATCGTCCAGATGCTGTACTCTATAGCGTTCTTGTGCGGAAAAAGTCCGCGCGAACACATTTCCTTTAACATATTGTCTAGATTGTATTGTCTGCGTAGTTAAGCTTTAGTAGATCGTAAAGATTCCGACTTGAAGTATCAATCGTGTAGTAAAACATTGTTCAAGCTGATTTAACAACTTTAAGCTTACTTATTAGCCATAGCGATGATGATGATGATCGTGATGATGATGTGGTGGTTGTGGATTACGCGCGCGCGCGCCGGCTTCCTTTCTAATTGAATAAAATTGTCAAGTAGCAGCATAAAAGCGCCCCGAACGGGTCAATCAAATCACTCTCTCTCTCGAACCGACATTTTTTACCATTGAAAGCGTAGAGCTGTCAGGTGATGAGTGACACGATTGCGGTTCCTATTATCCGCCAGAGATAATGCAAATAACACGTGCAGGTGAAATTTTCCACTTTACTGCTCTTTAATTCTTAAATGGGCGCGCTTGTCATCATTATTTATGGCGTTGGACATTGATTTTACGCAGATGGGGTAAAATGCCCACCAGTGTGAATGAATGAATGGACAGATATAATACCCGAGAGTAAATGAACATTATAAACTTAAATGCTAAGAACAACGATACATTTTAAAAGTTTGCAAAGTTATAAATAGTTTGTTGATATAGTATCCAATCTTTATTTTATCTCCTAATTACTTGCCATCAAAGAAATCAGCCATAAAACTAACAGGTATATGTTATTTTGTAGTAATTCACAACGTTACAAATTTCTCTTAGTTTTATGGCGAGTTTATGTCATTTTTTAAAATCTGCTACTTGTGCTTACATTTTTAAAATTTATTTACTGAGTATTTTGCATTAAACTATAGTGGAACCTCATTTTTAGAATTATATTCAAGAAAAAGCATTAAATTTCCGATTAATCTTGAGAGAAATTGCTTTAAATGAGGAAAAAAACACTTTCTAATTATATTCCCAAACAATATTTAAACATTTTTGACAAAATTAAAATTAATATCAAATCAAATCTTTCAAAAAATAAAATAAAGCGCTCTAAGAAGTCTTTTTGTAATTGAAGCCTTTATTAATGTCAATATTTTTAGAGTCCTTTCATTGTACAAAAAAGCAACAGCTACATGTGTCGTTCCTTTCTCGCGCTGTGGAGCGATTGTAGTTGTTTGTTACAGTTGTTGTTTATCAGTCGAGCAGTTTGTATGTAAAATTGAAATTTAAAAGTAAATTATGTGGTAGATACCAGGACCGGACAGCGTTGGTTTCCGTACTATGTTTTTTTTGTTTATTTGTTGTTGTTGTTGTTGTTGCTGGGGTATAGATAATGCAAACCGAGCGTCCGAGAGTGAAACTAATGACCGAGCGTCAGGATTTATCCGGTCACCGAAAAACCCTCGCCGCACAACAATATTTACATCCGGCGCGCATTTTCCTCATGCTAAAAGATGACCGGGCCGAGCGAGGCAACTAAACGGCGGCGTTTCGGAGGCAATTAAAACTATACCGAACGACTAATTTCATTGCGATTCCATTAAGGGCTGCGTGATGCAGATATAGTTCGAAATGCCGGACTTGGGGCGACAATTAACGTTTGTGCAACCATTAAAATTACATTCTTATTTATTGCCGCTACGTTGACTAGAAAATCCGCAGACGCTGACTGATTACCAATAGCATAAAGTGGTTGAGTAATACAGTGTGTTCATTCAAATATATATATAGAATTTTTTATCTTAAATATTAAAATAAAAAGTAGATTTTAAACCGCAATGAGAGCAGGCATCAGATTAAACAAACGCTAATTGTTCTAATTAATTTTGAATGATTTATTTCATGTTTGTCATCTTTTGGGTGTCAAATTAATGAGAAGGTTTAGGTTTCTTGCGATAGCCATGGGAAGGAATGGGGACGCACTATGCGAGCGTCTGCTTAACAAACAGTATAGTGATCTTACACTCTTCAAAATTAAATGATATTAAACAACTCTATAATTAATACGTAAGACATTGCTGACTTAAGAAGTCCAAAAATTTCTAATTAATTTGACACTATATAATTTGAAACGTTAATTCAAAAATTAAATTGAGTAGTTTTATTTTAACCCGAGACTATAGTTTACATTTCCTATGTTTACTTTTGCATAAAATGCACAATATATATTTTGGTATTGTCAAATTCAAGCATACAAAAGCCTATTTTCTAAAGCGATTGCAGAAAAATGCATTTGCCTGCATCTGCATATAGGTACAAAAACAAAAATCAATCGCACAAATTTATTGAGCATTCACTCAAAAGCTTACATGCTCAAATAATTAAACATTTATATACCGACGTTTCTATATGCCTGCTGAAAACGCTTAATTTATCTATTTTTTGCGCAGCGGCGGCGGCGACGTTCAACAATTTGCGAATAAATTAGCTTGTCTTGATGTAAAGATGTATCTACGAGTATATATATGTATAATAATAAATTTAAGTATTGTTTAAATACGAAAATCCATTTAAAGTATGAGCGGATTTCGGCAATTATTCGAGAATATTATAATTTTGAAGTAAACGCAACATTTTAAGCCTCCCTCCTGGTGTCTATATAATCCCAGTCAGATTTACATAAGATTATATCACAAACTGCAGCCTTTAACTTTAAACCTACTTTAAAGTATGGGAGCGAATTCCTTTGCGCGCCAAAACTTTCCACTTAATCTCCCAAACTCCTCGTGCTTATCATTTAGAGATTAACGCATTCTGCGTCATGTTGCTGCGCTCGTCTTGCTACTGCTGCTGCTGCCGCTTTTTATTTTCAATCGCAAAGGTGCGGCATTGATGAAAAAGGGTTCGCGGCGACGTTCCACCATCCTATACACTAGATAGGAAAAAAGCGAGCGATTTTCAATTATTCAAAGGTGGACAACCGTCCCAAATGGACGTTACAAATATCAGGAGATGAGGCGGTGGGGTGGTTTAAATGTTCGCCCGTCCATTAGTCCGACAACGAGCACTGTTGGTTATTTTACGTCGGAAAAATGGAAGAACAGTGTTTCAATGTCCCGCGTGACAACACGACGGTCAAAAGTTCTCACTTACTCGATTTTCGGATGATTTGATTTTCGTTTTGCGCGACGACAACTCCATTGCATTCGCCATCAATAAACTAGAAAGGATCACGTCTTTTTCCGATAGATATAGATAGATATATTCTCTCGTATATGCCGCACCACATCGCCGGACATCAATTTACGCAAATCAATCAAGTGGCAAAAATGCAAAAGTTGCAACAATGAAAAAAAATATAACAGCAACAACAACAAACGGTTGTTTAAACTAAAATGTATTTGATCGAAGCGTTATTTATTAAAATTTCGTATGCAAACGCAAAAAGTGCCCATTGTTTGTTTTAATATAAATATATATACATTTTTGTTGTATTTTTTTGCATTTGTATATATAAAAATACATCTCATCGCCTCATTTATTCATTTATTCGACTTTTATTTTTGCCACTCCGATAAAATTCCGAACGTTCAATTAAATTTCGTGTTTTATTGTTATATATGTATATGATTTTTTCTGTGCGCGCAAATTTTTTTGCTCCGATTTTTTTCCGCTTGCGAATTTGCTATATATATACACCTATATGTTGTTGTTGTTTTTTCTCTCTCTCTATTTTTGTCTATCTATGCGATTTGCGCCTCACATATTTTAAAATAAAAAGCGTGTTTGCATCATTTCCAACTTCGACATCATCGTGTGTATTTGAGATTTTTTAATGATATTATTCAATTAAGGGCGCATTTTCGGTGGTGCGCGATGTGCGCTAAGCTAATTTGATCAATTTTGTGTCACCGCAAATAAAATGCGAAAATAAAATTTACTATCATATACACGACGTAGAAATCATATCCATATAGATGGAGTTTTTTTGTATAGCAAAAATAGAAATTGACTGCATGAAATAATAATTTGTTGGTAAAAAATTATTGTGAACTTTCAATCAATTTTAATTTTCATAAGTTTTATTAACTCAATGCAGAAATTTTATGAAAAATTAGCCCAATTATTATTCTTTTTTTGCGAAAACTATAGTGAAATTAGGATTACACAAAAAGAAAATAGAAATTGATTTTTTTCTTAATTTTTAGCATAAATTTATTGCGAATTTTATATGAAGACTAAATAAATTGAAGCAACTTCAATTTTTACATTTACACAAAAATTTCATTAAAAATTCAGTCCAATATAAGATTACAAACTATCTTATATTTAAGTATGTATTAAACAATAGGTTTGTTTTTTATTCCACTGAACATGAACATATGTTCATGCACATGTTTCCTTTATGTGCCGCTGGTGCAGTGTGGCGCTGTGATAGTTGACACTTGTTCACAGAATATATAAATGATATAGAACAGCAATGCATAGACCATCTTAAATTTGGCAACCATTCAAATGACAGATACTGCACATGTGTAAAAAGCTGCACCTATTCTCGAATGTGTGCACAATGTTCATGAACATAGCTGAACTTTGCAAAAA
>JARJDW010001053.1:0-22697 GCA_030264715.1 Adinopsis sp. GC000173
CATTTATTTATTTAAGGTGGGATTACGAGTGTGTTAGTGCGATATGATTGAAAAGCAATGAGACAACACGATGCCGCAGTGGTAACGTTTTCATTAAGTTTCGTGCGATAAATAATCGCGTTGAGAGACGGCTGGCTGCTGATTAATTTATGATTAAAATTGCGCCAAAGAAAGTGTATGCGTACACCTATTTAGCGCTGCTAAACAGTTTTTTTCATAGTTGACAAAAATCAAACAAAACAACATCGATTAAAATAGTTTTAAATTGTAACATTTTTTTTGTTGTTGTCTAAAATTGATAAAAACTTAGAAAAATTTGCTCTAGTATCACTTTTTGTAAAAATTGTTTAAGGCTAACTCCTGCCTAGTTCGTCACTCTCGCTCTGTTCCTATTATTAAAGACATTAACTTGATTCAAAAAAGAAATTAAAGTTAAATAACACCTCCAGGCTGATAGATGAGCGTTTTTTTTTAAAAACTCTTTTTGACATCAAAATTAGAACGTAGAAAATGGACGCAAAATAGTGTATTTTTTATATTCTAATTTCGGTGCCAAAAAGACGTTTTTCAAAAAAAACTGTCATCTACCAGCCTGGGGGTGTTATTTAACTATAATTTCTTTTTTGAATGAAGTCAATATCTTCAATGACAAGCTCGTGGATTGCTTTGGCGCAAATAATTTTTCCCAGAAGGAACACATGTAACAGAGCGAGAGCGACGAACTCGGCAGGAATAGCCTTAACCAGAATCTTAAAAATTTTAATCAAATGACTTTTTCAATAAAATGATTGTTAATTTATTGTGTCAAAAAAGAATTCATGTTCAAACTGCTGCTGTTTTTTAAATTATTTAAGAATTAAATTAGTTAATATAATAGTTTACGACAAAATATGCATGTTAATTAAAGTTTTGATACAATTGCTTCAATTATTAAATTTGGTTGCAATTATATATTTGAAAAATGAAAGAAAAAAATGACTTGACACTTCAACTTTTGTTTTTTATTTAGTTATCAATTTAATCGTCTCTAATTACTTAATTAAACGTAGCAATACAGGTTTTTTCGCATAATTTGCTGCAGTTTTTTTAATTGTGTACGAATTGGATTAGTTAATAAAAAAAGTATACAACAAAATTTGTACACAAATTAAAGTTTGGATGCAACCGCTTTAATTATTAAATTTTTATGCAATTATATGTTGGTATATAGGATGTGTTAATTGTAAAAAAGAAGGACAACATGACGTGTCGATTCAGCTGGTGTTTTTTATTTCGTTATCAATTTAATCCTATCTAATTAATTAATTAACCGTAGCAATACAGGTTTTTTGCATAATTTGCTGCAGTTTTTTTAATTACGTACGAATTAGATTAGTTAATAAAAAAAGTATACAACAAAATTTGTACACAAATTAAAGTTTTGATGCAACCGCTTTAATTATTAAATTTTTATGCAATTATATGTTGGTTTTTAGGGTTTATTAATTTGAAAAATGACAGAAAAAATGACTTGACACTTCANCGTCTCTAATTACTTAATTAAACGTAGCAATACAGGTTTTTTCGCATAATTTGCTGCAGTTTTTTTAATTGTGTACGAATTGGATTAGTTAATAAAAAAAGTATACAACAAAATTTGTGCACAAATTAAAGTTTGGATGCAATCGCTTTAATTATTAAATTTTTATGCAATTATATGTTGGTTTTTAGGGTTTATTAATTTGAAAAATGACTTGACACTTCAACTTTTGTTTTTTACTTATTTACAATTAATTTTTTTTGTCTAATTATTTAATTATAGTGCAAGTTTTTCTAATTACGTATGAATTCGATTGCATTTAGATCTCAAATGTTAAATGCTTTTCTATATATTACATCAGCTTTTAAAAAAATTATTAAAATTTATCTAAAATGTGTAACAATGAAACATTAGGTTTGTTTTTTATTCCACTGAACATGAACATATGTTCATGCACATGAACTTATGTGCATGAACATGTTTCCTGTATGTACCGTTGGTGCAGTGTGGCGCTGTGGTAGTTGACACTTGTTCACAGAATATAAAAATGATATAGAACAGCAATGCATAGACAATCTTAAATTTGGCAACCATTCAAATGACAGATACTGCACATGTGTGAAAAGCTGCACCTATTCTTGAATGTGTGCACAATGTTCATGAACATAGCTGAACTTTGCAAAAACGAGGGGAATAAAGAACATGGTGCAAACTGTCAAAGCTGTCAATTTTGTGTGCATGGGGAATAAAAAACAGACAAACTGCACAAATTGTGCATGTTCATGAACATTTTGGAATAAAAAACAAACCTATTGTTATGGCTCATTTTAATTGTTTTTTAATTATAAGTATAATGGTGGCAACAATAGGTAGTATATTTGCGGTGATAAAATATGTAAATGAAGTTCATCTGGTATGTAATTTTATGAATTTGCTTATAATTAAATATTTAAATGGTGGCTTTGTTAATTCTACAAGGTAGTAGAAAACTGTACGAGCAGAAATATTAGCTTAGCAAACCCAACAGTTTTTTGCTATTCTATATTTACTAAATTTGCTGCATTAAAGCAAGTGAGTATATTTTAAAAAAATACTTGATATAAAATGCTGTAAAAAAGATATCTTCTATCAACCAGCAGCTGCAGATTCTCACACCAAGTTTACAACTTAATTGCAACACAGAAGATTTACTTTTTTTACAAAAAAAACAACGTTATTTAGTAAAAAGTTTACGAAATTTATACAAAAAAGAACAATTTAACTATAAATATTGATTCAGGGCAGAATTCACAAAACATCTTATTTAATGTTTTTTAATACCTAGTATTGGTTAATCTTTGATGAAAAATTTATTTTAACTAAATTGAAGGGTGTGCAGCAACAATGAGACAACTCCATTTTTTGTAGTTTATGTTTTAAAGCGAATTTCACAAATCTATGATAAGAAAACTTATTTATTGCTGGGGCAGTAAAGAAAGTAATTGATCATGATTTGATGAAGAGAAAATTCTAATATGACTGGATTTTGCAATGACTTAAGATATGTATTTTGTAGTTTGCATTATTTTGTTTTTACGGCCACACGTGTTTTTAAGGTAGCTTTATCTGATTCTCTTTCTTTTAAATCTTATAGAAGGATATGATCAAGGATCGGGAGTCGCTAAAAAAATTATAATTCAGGACTTTCGACTTCTAAATATGACTCTAATCAGGAATTGGTATTCAATTCTAAGTTAAAAATATATGCATTATGAATATAACTTTAGCTAAACATTATCTACATTACCAATGTACTTATAATTGCACATACACCAAAAAGAGTCAAAAATTGAAAAAAATATTCGGCTACCGACTACTGACTCCGTACTCTTTAAAAAGATTTGACTCCTCGATTCCCAATTTCTGACTCCTGGCTTTCGACTCCCGAATCTCAAGTTATGACATTTGCATATTTTGGACTAAGCCCTTATTAATTACGATATCAAAGAGCTTCAAGATCCAAAGGCTTAGAATATCGCATGCAATCTGCAGACAAAATATTTTTTATTTTGTAGCGCATAATGCAACAAGGGATAAATCCAAAACAAAATTCTCACCCACCCACCGTAAAGGTAAAACGCTTCGTTTAACTAACTGTTTTATTATTGCTGTACACCTCTAAATTGCTTTTACCAAAATTTCAAGTTATTATAGTCTTGAATGAAAGGTTCACTCCACAACTAATATTTTTCTTCGCTTAGAACTAGATTCTGGATGAGATACAACATTCTCTTTATTGACTATTTAAAAAATTTGGTTTCCATTATTCTATTAATTTAAGATCCAGGAATTTATCACTAAGAAATAATTGATGTTTGGTTTATCAAAATTTGAAACTTTTATTTATCGTTTTGATTACCTAATTTAATTTTTGTACAAAGATTTCGAACAGGATAATATATTTTGCTTTTAAATTGGTTATCTAAAAGACATAATCAATTGTTGCAAAAGTCAAATGTCATTTCAATTTGTAAATATTGGTTTAAAATAGCAAAAATCAACTGTTTAATGTATATATTTTTTGTTTTATTAATCTTTGCCATGAAGATATTACAAGACAAATTTTACACTCTTAATTTGAAACATGATTAGTATAATTGCATTAAATATTTTGACTAAATACCTAAATATACGAGAAATTTAATAACTTAAAATGTCTACCATTATTTATAGTTAATTTCTTACTCACACATTGGACGGGTAAATTAGTTTGTAAGTAATAGAGTAAGTCGTACCCCCTAATTCAAATTGCCTGTAATTTGAAGAATTAAATAGCAAACACAAGTTTGTTGATCCTATACAAAACTATAGTATATACTACTTCTATTTACTGTTAAGAAGTGAAAAAAGTCATATGCACTTCTTTGTAATTTCGAATTTTCCAAAATTCAAACTCGGCTACTACAGCATTCAATTGGGAAAAACAAAGTATTGAAGCATATTTTTTATTATATTCTGTTTACATAACACCGATGAGGATTCAACCTGAACAATCACGGCATAAAATTTTGGTAATTAACGTCTAACAAAATTGTAATTCTTATAATGTAACTTTTTGAATTTTCGACATTAACGTACTGACGATGAAGATGAAAATACAATATACAAGTAATTTCAAACGAAATTTGTGACAAATTTACCCATTTTTTTAATTTGATTTGGAAAAAATGTACTTACTGTTACTAGCACAATATGAGGGAGGTACGACTTAGAATCCGAGTTATTGTCACACAATATTCAATCAATATTTTATTTTTATATAAAAGGCAAAAAATACTTAAATAAACGTATAATATACATTTAAAACGCAATATGTAATTATCTAGTTTCAATTAGCTGTGGAAGCTTACAAATACTAGATAAATATTATATGAAATCGTTAAAAAATGAACTTTGTTGAATAAAATCTGTCCACTCAGTCATAGGGCGACAAAACTTTAATATACACTAAATGGAACTAAATTGGTTGTATTGTCACTGTTTTTGGAAGTTTAGGCCTTATAGCTTCTTCAAAATCTCGGAGGTACGACTTACGCAACTTTACTCTATTAGGTCCAAATATGATTATTTTTTATGGGTCACTTATTTAAGTATTATTATTGGGAGGAAAACAAATGAAAGTAAGATTAAATACATTAAGTAAGTGTAATATTACGATATACGAAAACTTGTTTGCTTGTGTGGAGCTTGAAGTAATCCAGATGTGAAAAGCATCGTCGAGCCTTAAGCTTACGATTAAAGCCACATTTTATTCCAATCAAACACTGTTTCATCTAATAAAGGAAACAATCGATTACATTATTATTAACAACGTTACATTATTTATTCTACGCGTAGAACTATTGCTCCTTGTAATAATATAATTTGCATTCATGCATTTTTTTATTATTTACATTGTGATGTTATTAGATCTCTCTATACCTTATTATTGTTATCATCATCCCTTAAGCTTACGGTTAAAGCCACATTTTATTCCAATCAAACACTGTTTCATCCAATAAAGAAAATAATCGACTATATTATTATTAACAACGTGACATTACTTATTCTAGAACTACTGCTCCTTGCAATAATATAATTTGCATTCGTACAAAATTTATTTTTTTATTATTTACATTGTTGCTTTATTACATTTACTTATACCTTATTATTATTATCATCATCATCTAGATAAAAAAGGTTCGAAATGCCAGCATGTAAATGCTCTTAAGTTTATAATGCAATTCGCAAAAATAAAACCTAATTAGAAAATTTTTAATTCATAGCACACTGGACGTAGAGGTGCGTTTTGTTTTGTTTTCTTTCCGAAAATTTAATGCCGAAAAATAAAACGAATTTAAATTAAATCCAATCTATTAGAGTGAAAAAGTGAAGGAGCAAAGCGAAACCGCAAGCGGTAGCGCGCAATTTCCTAATATAACAAAGCAGTAGTAATAAAAATCTGCTACGTTATTAAAATTGATATAAAACTAATCTGTGCATTGTTAAATTTAACCTCTAATACACGTTTTTTCTAATTAATCACCACGACCATTCACCTAATAAATATAATAGATAGTCCTTGAAATCTAAATAATCACTTTTCGATTAGCTCGCAAATATTCTCGCACTGTACAATAATGGTAGATTCAATTATTATAAAGCAAAAAGCCAAAACTAGATTAAACTTTGCTACTGCTGTGTTTAATTAGCGAACGATCATTAATTAAAAAAATGATTTGCCGACGCAATTGCCTTGGATACAAAATCAAATAGTCGGCCGATTTAAATTTATTTTTTCTCCAAAAAGCATTAATTAAATGCGGAAGTGGAATTTGGAATTCACCGATTCCTTGTTTTTTTGTTTGCCACTGCATTTTTTTGCCGCCGAATGCGAATTAAGGCCGCATATTGTTGAGGCGAAAACGTCGCTTAAATGGCGACGGAGAGGTTTAATGTGTGACAAATTGATTGATTTAATATTAAGCGCGCAAAATGTCTCGGCTGTCATTTGTTCATCAAAAGGAATATTTAATAACAATGCGGCAATATAAGTTGGCGAAGAAAAAAATATATAAAGAATTTAGAGCATTTTATCACTTTATCAACATGTTATTTAAAAAGCAATATTTGAAATATTCGTGTGTTTGTGCGACTTAAAATTGAAAAAAGAAAGATATAAACTTTTTATCACGGTTTAACATTTGTTTGTTATACTATGTACGCTTTATATCATGTAAATGACTTTTTCACTCCATTGTCAACATGTCTATGCTCTTCCATTTGACCCACGTACATGCACAAAATGATATATTTTTATCATAATAGCTGAAAAATAGTGCACCATCACAAACCAAATTTTTTACGCAAAAAGGGTCAACATTGTATTATAGTTTACTGCCCGATGTCGCTTTTATTAAAATTTCTCTCAATCGGTAATCGGATATAGACTGCCCCGACAAGCAAATAAGTAGATATGACATGGATGACCAAATTATATTTTCAATTAAAATTCCGACTGTGTAAATTATGTAAATTAATTTTGCAGCCGTTTATATGTTATATTATTCAGAATTCGGATGAAATAGTTGTGACAAGTTTCTATGATTTTCTGCAAACACTTCTCGAACGAGGATTAAAAAAGATTACTGTTTGGTTAATTCAAAAACTAATTTGACTGGCAGGAGTTGCATTAATTTTTATTCGTGTTGGAGGAGCTAATTTCATTCGGGTTAATAAGTAATTAGTACAAATCTGTATAGTTCTCTATAAAATTTTTAAAGCGTTATCCAGTAAAATAAAATAAATTTAAATTTTGTACAGATTTTTGAAGAATAAAAAAGTACAGGTAATTTTAGTCTTACTTGTGGTATAGAGTAACTTATTTAAGTAACAAACTTCATCCTTTACCACTTTTACATAGTTATGTTATGAAAACCTAAATTATCATTACCATAAAAAATTTAATAGTCTTTTTGTTTAATTCTTTATAGTTTAGCCAAACACAAGCAGTTGCACAGATTCTTTTCATATTTGTTAAGAAAACAATCAAGTTGTATTAATATATGATTTATTAGACTGGCAAGAGTTGCATTATTTTTATTCGTTTTGGAAGAGCTAATTTCATTCGGGTTAATAAGTAATTAGTGCAAATGTATGTAGTTCTCTATAAAATTTTTAAAGCGTTATCAAATAAAATATTTTTTTGATGAATTTCGGTAGCAAACAGATATTCGAGTAAATTTAGATTTTGCACAAATTTTTGAACAACAAAAGGGTATAATTTGAGTTTTCTCTATGATTTAGAGTAATTTATTTAACTAACAAAGTTTATCTTTTACCACTTTGACATAATTATGTTTTCTGGGTTGACACTCATTACGGTAACTATTCGGGGAAAACCTAAATTATTGTCATCATACAATAGTTTTTTGTTTAGTTTTTTATAGTTTGACCAAATAGACAAGCAGTTGGACGGATCTTTTTAATGTTTGCTAAGAAAACAAGTGAGTTGTATTAATGTATGATTTATTAGAATTTGTGATTAATGGCTAAACAGTCGATTTATGTAAAAATATAATTGTTTCTTTCTTATTTTTTTAGATAATAACATTTGACAGTTTAAAATACCACTTTCAAGTGTTTGTTTAAAAAAGTTGCCGTAAATCTATGACTCCTTACACAAACTTCTATATGTAGTAAAAAAACGTTTCTGTGTGATTAATGTGAGACATAATTTGATAAAGATGTCTGGAAGTTGCATTAAGTGTTTACAACATTAGCATTTAGTAATTTCAAGACATTGTAAAGTATAGCTTACTAAAAAAAACTTTGTTGGACGCAATGATATGATAAAATAAAAAATAATTTAAATTAAATTAAAACACTCTTATTAGATATGCCAAACTATTTAACCTACATAATTTTACTTGTTAAACATATTGATTTTCTAATATACAATATAATTAGATCTAAAAGTTAATAATTAATTTGATACACTTATAAATGCTGTAAGTACCTACTTATATTTATGTTTTTACAAATACGGAGATAACGTAAAACATGTCATTTTTTTAGCAATTTTGCTTGTTATGGGCATTATTCGCTATACAAAGTTATAATAGTTTTGGTTATACTTGTTTATAACAACTTTAATTTAGGCGTAACTATTAAAAGTTACATTACATAATTTTATATACTTCTTTAAATAAATGATTTATTTAAAATTAATCTAAAAAGTCATAATTTGCTCCATACACCCAAAAATGCTAATTTATTTTAAAATAATACGCAGATAAAGTCATTTGTTAGGATTTTTGTTTAATATTGCCATTGTTCGGTACACAAGCCTCTTGTTATACGGTATTCGAATCTATCTGCTTTTATTATATATGATTTTTACTATACAGAGTTGCATTAAATGTTACTCATATTAATATAATAAAGAAACGTTTAATTGGAAAAACAAGATGATAAATAATGAAAAAAATATTCAAGCAAGTAAATGTAAAGGTTATAACGTTTTATTATTACACACGGTAATGTTTAGGGATTAATTTTATTCAATTATATCTAACGCAGCCTTGATCAACTTCTGTCCTACATAATCGCCTCGCCGTGTCCGATTGCAATTGCAAGATTGTCATTGAGCGCAAGTATCTTTGCCGCCTTTTTCAAAGAAGCAAAAAACACGAGTGATAACGAACAGAAATGTTTTACCAATATCATGTCGCGACATTTCAATGAAAATTATTAAACAAACTTTTATAATATAAAAAAAGTCATTTGGAACTTCCAAACATACATTATGTATCTTCTCTCGCTAGACGTTCGACGTACAAAAAAAGTGGAGAATCCACATTTTTTAGATAGTTTAGTGAATGAATGAATAAATTAACTTTAATGATACCACGAACGTATATTACGTAACTTAGTGTTGTACACGGATGGAAATTTCTTTCGGGGGTAGATGCAAGTTTTCATTATTTTCTACATGATTATAACGATGCGAAAACAATTAAAATGAAATTGGCAATAAACTCTAATTATGTTTTAAGCAGCAGCATAATAATCGATTATTTACTACATTATGTGAACATTAAACGTTTTTCTAAAATTGTTTACGTTCATATACTTATAACAAGAATTAGAGAGAGATTAAGATGTAAAGTGGGCGCATTTATTCAAGGCTAAATAATAATTTCTCACAAAATTATGTTATTAAAAAAAAATGTGACAATAAAATTTAATTATTTCTATTCTAGCATTTTAGTAGTTTCTCTTTCCAGTACGTTTTGTTTTGGGCAATTAAAATTTCACTATGCTAAAATACTGAAATAATTTTATTTCTCGTAAAATTGCAACGTGAAAACTGGCAGGTTTACGATTTGTTTAAACATAGAGCTATATTTATCGGCAAAATAAAAGCAATTGTAAATATATGCAGTAGTATGTTTTGCAATCCAACAATGAGATAATAATAGATATTAATTAAATTAGGAAGCCGCTTAATTTATATTTAATAATATGCACTTTTCACTTACACACTAATTCTATTTTAATTAATTTGTTTATATTACTTACATATTTTTAGGTAATATCAAATTTTGTTAGTCAATTAATAATGTGTGGAAGAAACAAATTCAATCAGCACAAGAACACTCGGCACGGAACAATGTCAAATGCTTTCGAAAAAAAAAACATAACAACAAACCCGATTTGAAACAGTGAGGGGATTTACGTGTAAGTATATAATGATCTTATAGAATACGTTTCTTTCATTTATTTATTTGTGCCTAGCTAGATAACATACATGTATAAAAGATTCGATGCTTCAATATATGTGTCTGTCTATAAATAAATGATTTATCACTTATTAATAATGCAATTTAATCATTTATAGTAGGTTTCATGCGAAATTAATTGCGCAAAGGAAATGCTAATTAAACGAAAATTTTAGTTCATATTTTAAAATACGATGTAATTTTAGCGTTATTTATGCCGGTTAACGTATCAATCTCAATTTGCACACTTTATAAACTTGATTTATGTTGATAATTATTGCTGGTGATGCGTAATAATTAACTAAATGCGATAAAAATTGTATTATTTCTACTCAATGAGTATCAATTTAAACTTTCCGGTAAAAAATGTAAACTCTTGGAAAAGACAATCTACAAAGTTTAAACAATGCAAATGTAACGTTTAAAAAATGTAAATTTTTTACTTTAAACTAAATATTCTATTATAAAATACAATATTATAGACGCGTAGCAAAATGATATATCTTAAGTTTTAATGTAGGCAACGTATCGAACAGACAAGTTTATGGCTAAGCGTAATATAACTTTAATAATCTTTATTGTTATACGATATTTAATATTAAAGGTAATAAAACCAATTGAAACGCAGCTCAAATATAATATTATTTTATCGATCTCCGACTTAATTTATAATAGTGTAACACTTATTATTGTTAAATCATTCGACGAACATCTTACAGATATATTAAACTATTATTAAATACAATTTCTAGTATAAGTAGTTCTCAAAGTGATAAAAAAGCGGTTAAAGATAAATTTGAGAAAAATAAAGTTTTATTTCATCGAAACTATCAAAAATAAACCGAAGCTATTTCTGAGTCTCTGCCTATAGTTTAATAATATAAATAGGTATTTGTTCAAATTCACTTTTTCGAAGTTTTGACTTTTATATCAACAAAATAAAAACAAGCGTTCAAAATTTTTGTTTACAATAGTTATTGCAGGTTTAATAGAATCAAAACTATTTTTATATCTAATATACTTAACGCTCCTACAATAGATAAATGTAAATAAAAATAATTGGGCAGCAGTTTTTCAATTACTATACTTCAAATTTCTTTGTGGGCTGGTGCATTTTCCTGGGGCAAAAGGATTACTCTTGAATAGGGGCATTATCTTTGATTTTTGTAATTTTCTAGTTAAAAATATGTGAGAATTATTCGTCATTAACAAATCAGAACTTTTGAGGGATTGAGTGAATTAAAAAAAAAACATTTTTATTTAAAAAATCACTAAGCATAACAACCTATAAAAGTTTACACAGCAGCAGGCTTCCATCAATTTATCATTCTTTTTTAGTAGTATAACAGTGACAAATCCAAATTTTGTCAATCGTACTAGTATGTTGCAAATAACATTGCTTAGAAATCGATTTAGAAGCATTTGACAAATCGACACCAAGCTTGCATAAAGTTAAAGTTAAAAGATGATTTTCGGAAATTATAGCCTTAAGATATGTATTTCCACGAAAAGATATCGTAACGGGAACATCACATTTTACATGAAAAACATGCTGTATTAAACGTAACTCCATTCTGTTGCAATTGAAAGAATTTTTGTCAGATAAATGTGCATAACTCTTAAATCATTTAGAATTCAGTGGGGGGCAATTATTTTTTATTGGCGAGCCACATGAATTTTTTTATAATTATGATTATTTACATCATTGGGAAGATTAAACACATAAGAATCCATAGTCACAAACGTTTACCTCAAGTGATAAAGAGCTAACTAACATAAGATATCTCTTAAGTCACCAAATATTCATGTGCATCTATGGATTGTTATGTGATTATGATTCTCAAGAAAATTCCCTAGCAATCTTAGAGCTGAAATGCGTAATTTAAAGTCAACATTGCAAAAGAAAAGCATTTTTATCACAGCACGTATGTACCTATAATATTCAAGATTAAAGCCGACAATAATGAAATTAGTAGCTGGTATAAAATTTCATAGTATTATTAAGAAGTTTTTGTAAATTTTGAATAAATTTTGTTGTTATAATTCTGAATAATGTTCATCCCCAATATAAATTTTTAATTAAATTTATTGCAATTTAGAATCGTAAACAATATAATTCTTTGTATGTAAAATTTCATTAGTTAAAATTTTGATAAACTTTATTTCCTCGAATAATTGATGGTTATATAGATATTTGTAAAAATGTAGAACTCGCCCTCTTTCATCAGCAATCCACTTTTTTAAGTCCCTATTGAAATATGACAGTAATTTATGCTACATCCTGTACATTTCACAATAAAATAATAATTTGATTCCATAAAATTTTATACCTTGAGTTATCAAATCGCTCAATTATTTTGTTTTCACATTGCGCGTTAATAAAACGGCAGCTTTGTTTTCATTAATGCAAATAACGATTGGGAATTAATATACATTTTTATTATTTGCAATAATAAAAGGCATTTTTAATAATGCCCCAAAAAGGGCGTAAAATTTTGTGTGCCTGCTTTTATGTGTAGCGTATGCATTTGTTGAATTTTTTTTACGATATTTAAGCTGTAATAAAATTGAATTTATGGAAATATTTCAATATATCAACAAAAAGCGTATCTAATCCTTGGAGATTTTCGTTCAATTTTAATATTTATATGTGTGGATGTATCGGCACCGTTTCATTCATTACGCTTTGTAACTGCAATACATCTCGCTTACCATTAAATTGTAATTGAAAAAAAAGATGTATACTTGTCGCAAATTCATCGTAATATCAAATTTAAAGCGATATTATCGCCTTTCATCGCCATAAGTGCTAAATAAAATAAATTATTCCCGTATAGAATTATAGAAATACTAAAGCTCGTATGGAAGGTTTTGTCTTTTACGTGTGACAATGCGTAATGTAAGATATTAAATTTATTAGAAAAGTTTTGTATTTATGCCATTTCATATCTGCATATTAAGTATATGAAAGTTTTAAGCATTCAAGATATGTAATTTTTTTTAATTTTGCCGCTGCTGAAGTTGCTTTAGATTTATTGTGATGATAAGTTTTCCATTGTCTGTCAGACTCGGTATTCAGGCATATTTAATGTTATGAAATATTTTGTATCATTAGATTTTTGTATGTAGGTAAGCGACACAATTGGTGTTGAGCACCACTTAAAATCCCAAAAATGTGTGTAAGTAAATATAAATAAAACATTTTCAACGTTTTAAAGCTGGTTGTGTATTTTCAATTAATAAAATGACGACAAAAAATTTACAATTTTAATGAAAATTCTTGAAGCATAAATAGTGTTTTACGTATGAATATTTTTAAATCATAGAAAAAAGGTATTTCGCTCTTTGCATTTAATTGTAAGTCATAAATATTTTATAATGTTTTATTTGAATTTGAAATACTTTACAAATAAAAATGTGAAAATGTGAAAAATAACGATGGATATTTTTATTTTTCATAAAAAAACTATTTACGGTTTAACACAGCTATAGTTAATTGCCAGCATATTTTTTATGTTTGAATCGGTTTGATATTGTAACATTGATCGTATTGAATTAAATATCTAAAAATTAACTTTTTTAATAGACAAATGAAACTAAAATATAACTATATTTTAATTAATTGTGAGCCATGATATGAAAATTTAAGGTAAAACACACAAAATGGATCTCACAAAATTTATTAGATATTACTGCGTTTCGACTGTTAAGTCCTCATCGAGACAGAAGTGAAGATACCTTAAGAAAGGAGAGTGGCTTAAGTTCTTGGAAGCTTTGAAAATTAAAAGAGCGCTCAATTCAAGTACGTATAATAAGCTATTGAATAAACACGAAGATGTAAACAACGCGCACCTTTCATTGAACATTATTGTAAACCAAGACGCTAATCTAATTTCCCTGAATTTTAGTTTGATTTTTCTACCTGTCTTAACATTTTTCATCCACCACTCTAGATATAAATTGTACTTTAAGGTATCTTAATTTCTGTCTTGATGATGACTTAACAGTCAAAATGCGTTGACATTTAATAAATGTTGATTTTTTTGCGTTAGATTTTTATATTTTAATTCTTATCTACCAATTCTTAATATATGAAATATAAAATAAGATACAAACATTAAAACATAAAGTCAACTTTGTCTTCATTTCAGTTTATTTTGGGTTATAAAAATGGCAAAAGCAATGTTTTTGTTATGATATACAGTAAAATAACATAAACTAAAAAGTATGTATTCTAAGCAATTTAAAATGTTATTTTATGCATATCCTCGAGAAATCTTAGTTGTGTTGTTGTATGGATAAATGAGATTTTAATACAATTTCATATTGATTTTATTTAAACAAGATAAATATAACTAAAAGTATGGCTTTATGTTTATCCAACATTTACATTTTTCTAATTAAACTTGTCGAAATAAAAAATACTACTAATATTTAACAAATTTGATTTTAGTTGTCATTTTTGTATCATTTTAACACCGCCTTTTTTATATACAAGACGCGTGTAAAAACACTTTTTTGCCATAAGATTAACTCGAAATCATTTTTATTTAGTTTTCTTATCATATTTACGATAGATTCGAAAGCAACACTCACTCACGTATTTTACATCGCAATTTTATCACACTTTTACGCGCGCTCAAAACAGTTGATGTCTGTCAAAAAAATAATAAGGCATTTAAACAGCAACAACTTTTTATGACATAAAAGTATATGCGTTACTTGTCTTTTTTTCTCAAGTCGCACGTAGAAATAATTTCAATTGTAAAGAATGTAATAAAAAGTGTACGAATAAAAAGTTATTCAACTAACTACTCAACTCATATCAACATGCTAAAAAATATGAATGTTTAGTAGTTTTAATAATTAATTAAGCATTTAAAGATCAAGAACGCTCTTAATTCTGGAAAACAAATCTAAGCTTTTCCATTCTTTAATTTGCTTCTATAATCATTATCCTGGTTTAATATTCCATTTTTGTAATAATTTTATCAAATTTTTAACTTGTTTCCTTCAATATAACTTTGAATAAATAGCGATATTGTAACTTTAAATGATTTTAGTCCTGATAATAACTCTGTAAAAGTAGAAACGCATTTATTCGGATTTAAATGCTATATCTATCAATAGTTTTTTTTAACACATTTTAATCAAACAAATTTACTTTCTAATTTGTTTATAATAAGGCACTTAAACAGTAATATCTTTTTATAAGATGGAAGTATATTTTTTTTTTCAACAGTCGCACATAGAAATAATTTCAATTGTAGACAATGTAATAAAAAGTGTACTAAAAAACTCGACTCATATCAACGCTAAAAATATGAATGTTTAGTAAGTGTAATTATTAATTAAGGCTACTCCTGCCTATAGTTCGACGTTCTCGCTCTGTTACATGTGTTCGTTATGGGAAAAATTATTTGTATCTAAAGCAAGCCACGAGCTTGTTATTGAAGATATTGACTTCATTCAAAAAAGAAATTAAAGTTAAATAACATCCCCAGGCTGGTAGATGAGAACTTTTTTGAAAATAACTTTTTTGGCACCGAAAATAGAATATAAAAAATACACTATTTTGGGTACATTTTCTACGTTCCAATTTTGGTATCAAAAAGACTTTTTTCAAATAAACGCTCATCTATCAGCCTGGGGGTGTTATTTAGCTTTAATTTCTTTTTTGAATCAAGTTAATATCTTTAATAATAAACTCGTGGCTTGCTTTAGATGCTAATAATTTTTCCCATAAGGAACACATGTAACAGAGCGAGAGCGACGAACTCGGCAGGAGTAGCCTTAAGCATTTAAATTCTTCGAAGCATTAAAGATCAAGAACTCTCTCAATTCTAGAAAACAAATCTAAGCTTTTCCTTTCTTTGATTTGTTGCTATAATTTTATCAAACTTTAACCTGTTTCTTCCTATATAACTTTCAATAAATAGCGATATTGTAAATTAAATTATTTTAGTCCTGATAATGACTCTATAAAAGTAGAAACGCGTCGATTCTAATAAAAATGCTATCTATCAATAGTTTTGTTTTCAAATATTAATACATATTTTATTCATACATATTACTTTCCGATTTATTTATAATAGGGCACTTAAACAGTAACAACTTTTGATGTTTTTTTCTTCAACATTCGCACATAGAAATAATTTGAATTGTGGAGAATGTAATAAAAAGTATACTAAAAAAGTTATTCAAATACTCGACTCATATCAACACGCTAAAAACTATGAATGTTTAGTAAGTGTAATAATTAATTAAGCATTTAATATGTTGTACGTTCTTGTGGCAACGAAGCAAATAAGCTAGCAGGCAGGTTGTAAAATCTGTCTGAAGTCTCTTGTTGTAATTGAGACCGTGCACTTGACGATAAATAATAGTTAATTTAATTTTGCAATTTTGTGATGTAAACTTGATTATTATGTGTATTAAAAATGTAGGTATAGCTAGCTGGTGTAAATATATTCTCGTATAAACTGATTGAATGGACGATACGCGTCCTACCATCAGCATACTGAATATTTTCCACGTATATCTCGTCCATACTCATTTGAAATAAACATTTGGAAATTTATGTCGCTGGATGCGAATTCATTATTGATGCAAATAACATATCTTTTCGACTAGCTTTTTTACTGTAACTGATGGCGATATTGCTAATCACGCCGCTTCCATCTACGAAAAAATTCGCATAAATAAAAATATGGGTATCCATTTCGGCGTTTTTGCGACGCGGCCAACAGCAACAGCAACAGGGGCTGGTTCACGCAAAAAATGTTAACGTATATTCTCATTTACGGTCTATTATCGTAAATTTCTATTATAATTTGTGCGCGCGCGTCGCGTTTTGCCTACATTGATAGACCGAATATGGAATTAGACACCTTTGCTCTAATAGTTAAATGTATGTAGAGTGGAAAAAGTGGTAGTAGCAGCATGTAAACAAATTTTCGCACATACTTTTATTAAATTATATATGAGAAAGTTGGGTAATGGTGACCGACGTGTAATGTCGCAACATGGTATATCTCAAAAATTATTGAGTGTAAAGATAACAAAAAAATATATCAGTACCTTGCAAACAGTTCCTCAACAAAAAATTTAGCAGCCCTTATATACAATATAATATTTCGTGTCTTCTGTTATAACTGAAATGCGCATAAAAAACCAAAATATTTTTATATATAATAATTATTTCTGGATCTGATAATGCATAGACAAACAGGAATTCTGCTCTGCATTGCTGAATATTTTAAGATATAGTTTGCACTAAATTGCCCTTCACATCTTCTTGAAATAAAATTTGCCCAAAATGACGCTCCTAGCTTAATTTGTCATGAATTTGGAACAGGCAATGAATGATGGTCTAGATGTGAATTATGTTTGGGATGGTCCATACGAAATAGATAATTACAAATGCGATATTTGTGTATTTAACGACGAGTTTACAATATGTAGTTTTTACCTATTTCATTTGTTACAGCTCAATTTTCCTACAAGTTTTGCCACTACCTCCCCATGTTTCTTGTGCCTTTTTTGATATTTTAATACTGAATAACATTAATTCGAAATTTTTAGATTTATTTAGATAGTATAGTAATTAATTTTTATGTACATTAGTTGCAATTTATTCATAAATTGTTATTTAAGATCAGTTTATCCTCTAACACATGTGGATATTGTAATGTTGATTTCATATTAATGCGACATTGTTAAATATTATTAAATAAATTACATGGAAATTCGTACCAATGCTAAAGTGAATTCGATTTCAAAAAGTATGAATGTACACGTATAATCCATATTGTGTGCAAAACAAATGCTTTTGGCGATTTTAAGCAATTAACTAATTTAGTTCTCACCGCCAAAGGGCATTAATACCCATTAAGTATTGCATAAAACGAATTTCGACTAAACAGGATAATATCAATAGTGTCGTTGATGTAACTTACTTGCCTAATGACAAAATTTAAATACAAAAATCATAATAATTTTTTGACTTTATACCCATGCGTAGTTTGTTAAAACATGTGCATATATTCATTAATTACGATCTATTTTGTTGTTTTCATAATAATCCCGCGCGAATATTATACACTTGTACAAGGGCTTTGACCAATTCTTGAAATACTTCTGATAAGCGCATTTTAGTATGGACTTCTGGAAATTCTCTATCTTGAAAAGTATATCAAAAATCGAATGTAAAGTCTTATTTTTAAACAAACTACGTATTTAATTGAACAGTTTGGCTGTTTCTATTTAATGAACTATTGTAGATTAACGAAATTAGAATATAAACTTCCACTACTTAGGTCTTATCGGTTTTCTCTTAAAGTCGACGCATTCTATCTGTTACATATTATGATGCACGGATGAAAGTAATTAAAGTTACAATGTGGCTATTTACCGGCCGTAAATTCTCCGATAGATTGCAAAAACATCCACAGTCCATCTAAGAAATTGCATTACAAATATATCATTTTACTACATATGCATAAATTTTAATACATCTTCAATATGGATTATATTTTGTTTTCCATATGCGTGAGAAAAGAGAAAGGCTTAAATTCTTTGCAGCATTAAAGATCAAGAACGCTCTCAATTCTGGAAAACAAATCTAAGCTTTTCCATTCGTTGATTTGCTGCTATAATCATTATAGACGTTTAATATTCCATTTTTTGTGATAATTTTATCTAACTTTTAAACTGTTCCTTTCAATATAACTTTGAATAAATAGCGATATTGCAACTCAAATTATTTTAATCCTGATAATGACTCTGTAAGAGTAAAATCGCTTCGATTCAGATATAAATGTAATCTATCAATAGTTTTTATTCCAATGTTAATATACATTTTACTTTATTCATACATATTTACTTTCAAATTTACTTTATAACTGGTATTTCGTAATATTTGATAAACATCGGATTCGGTTTATAAAATATAAGTAGAAAGACAACATTTGACCACTAATAACAATTAATAAAAAAATATACGTGTTTTTTATCAAGAATACAACTTTATAGAATTTAAAGTATGTGTTTTATTGCAGTATTTTTTTAAAAAAGAGTTAGTTCGTTTCAATTATTGGAAAATTTGTTAATTAAATAAATTAGCCATTAAGTACTCTCGCAACTAAGTGGCACTCTTGAGCTTTGAAACTTTTTCAAAGTGTGTGGATTGGAGTGAAAAAAAAGTGCAACTGCAGCTAACATCCTAAACAATAGTATTAATTGAAGGCTTCTGCATTATTTCACACTTGGAAAAATCAATTAACGCGCGCTGCTCGCCGCATTTAATAAATGTGCTCGGCGCAGAGGAGAATTGTTTTTGAAAAAAGTAAATGAGATGGTAAACATTAAAGAACCTTGTACCAAAGTAAATGATAGTAACACTAGCAAACAACAATTTTCATTTTAACGTTAGGTTTTTCATTTAATAGCATAATATTATTCTGTTACAATGGTCATTTACGTTTAGATGAGCATTAAATGACCATGCAGCAATTATACAAAAGGTGACCTTACTAATATATTTAAAATATGCACAAAACTACAATGGCAGTGCTCTTCTCTCATGTAATTACTACTAAAATTATATAATATAAGACAATTTTTGTTGCGCACGAATTTTTCACGCAAATTATGGCGCTCAAATTTAAAGCAAGGACTACCTACTCGCTTCTAGTAAACAAACACTACTGTAATATATTTGTTTTTCCTCAAAAAAATTTATTAAATAATGAATATGTGTATCAAAAATTATATTTACTCATATTTGAATATAAATGAATAATTTTATGATTATAGGCACTTATTTTATTTTACATTCATAGTTTCTATCACCTGATTTGAATCAAGCACTAATATATCTCTAATCTTGTTCCAATGAAAATGATAAGGTAGATTGTAAAATGAGGATGTAGTTTTTACATTATTTCTGGAAACGTTAGCGTATAATACACTTTGCCAAATAAGTATTGGGACTTGATCATTTAAAAGGCGCGGTTCAATATATTGTGAAAATGCTATTTATACTTTATAAAAAACACGAGGTACCAAGCATTCAGAAGCGGCCAAGATGTTCTAGAAGAAATGCCTCGTTCTAGTCTGAAGTTAACATCAATCGTATAGTCCGAATAGTTGCCAGAAAGACAGACGACAAATAAAGAATGATATTTAAGCATAAAGCGATGTTAAAAGTTGCAAATTCGAAAAAAAAATAGCGAATTTGTGGAGTGAGAATGCACGGATTTTGTACCATGATGAGGCATCCTCCCATAAGGCGCTCATTTTAACCGAATTTCTCGTTAAATACTTTGCCAATATTACCAACTGACATTTTTCTTTCTTTAAAACCGAAATTTATACTTTGATGCATTCGTTTTCAGCGAATGAAAGGTGAAAAAGAGAATTCGTGGCAAGTACTAAACTCGCCTTAGGAAAATGAGTTTAAAAAATATTTTGACGATTGGATTATTTGTTCATATAACTATATTATTTAAGAAAGAGTTTATTTTGAAGGTGACATCATACATTTGAATGAATGATAAACATTTTATGTTTTATCGCACAATTCCCAATACTTATTTGACAGAGTGTATATCACTAATTTTGTTCTAATAAAAATGATAAGGTAGATTATAAAATGAGGATGTAGTCTTTACATAATTTCTGGAAATGTTAGATATGTCCGAGAAGAGTATAATTTTTAATACGCCTTTTGACACCATAGATATTTTACAACCAAAATGTAGGCATCAATCAATCGCAGACAGTTATAATATTTCAAGATATTATTTTAATTTAAAAATATAATTTATATCCGTTTTGAATATTTATGGTGCGAATTATTATCACATTTATGCTGATGAATTAACCTAATTTCATTATCAGATTAGCGTTTAAGTACACTCATTTAAGACTTGTACAAATTTCTTTTCTAGTTTATCATATTTAATTTGAAAAGTAATTAGAAACGCTTAAAATAATATGCATTTAATTAAAACTTTTGTTGCAATTATGCATGACAGTTTAATTTATAAAACTAGTAGGAAAAAATGTTATACATAGAGTGGATGAAGGAATAATAAAACACGTTCTACGTTATTAGCACCATCAATTACTACACGTATAGGTACGCGAAATATTAAATATTCAATCTTACTTCAAGAATATGTAATCTTATGAAATTTATGTTCGTCTAACTTTGATACATTGTCATGTTAAAATAATTACAACAAAAATTGTCAGACTACGAGTGTAGAAATATATCATAACATTCATAATATTCATCCGCATTTTTTGCACTAAATATCGTCTCTTTATTAAAGTGCGGTCTCCGTTACAATCATACATAAATTTAAATATTTTTTCATTCGATGTGCTAATAAAATAATAATAATGGCCCGCTGTGAATTCATTACGCAAAGTTTTTTCGCATTTTTTAATAAAATTATTCGCTCGCTTTTTTATTTTTTCAAAACGATCCAGTGACAAATGTCGTAGTAAAATTTACATTCTAAAATATATTCTGGCTATCTCTCTTTGTTTTGAACTTCTTGCAACAAGTTTTTTCTAATTCCCAGATTGTCGTATGTCTTTGGTTATCTGTCGAGTTTAGATTTGGGTTTTTGCCTAGAGTAAAACATGCAAGGTGAACGATGATTTTTAGTTTCTTTTTTAATTAGATTAAAATGTTGTGTAATTTTTACACGCCGTGTGCAAAAAAAATGTAACCACATAATAAAGATTATTAAAAAATTGATTTGTTATCGCAGGGTAGTTTTATTTTAATTAGGTGACTTAGGTTAGGTAAACAAAGAACGAGAGTATTAGGTTAGATTAAGCAAAATCAAGTGAAAGTGTTAGGTTTTTCAGTTAAATCAAAGAGTGTTAGATATTACTTTGTTGTCTCATTTTGTCTGTCTCATTTAGCACGGTGTTATTTATCCTCGGTCTCTATCTACTAAGGTCTCATTTATCTGTACTCTCATAAGTTTACGGTCTCTAACATCCGCGGTCCATTATACTGGGCTCAATCGTCCGGTCCCAATAGTCCAGGTTTCATTCGTCCTACAATCAACATATTACGCATTTCCAGAAATGATGTAAAAAGTACAACCTCATTTTATGATCTATTTTATCATTCTTATTAATTAAATTAGTGTTATATTAGTGCTTGATTCAAATCATAGGTGATAGAAAAGATGTACGACGAATGTAAAATGGAATAAATACCTCTTATAATCATTAAATTATTCCGATGTTTTTCTAATTCCCAGATTGTCGTATGTCTTTGGTTATCTGTCGAGTTTAGAGTTGGGTTTTTGCTAGAAGCGTAAAACATGCAAGGTGAACGATGATTTTTA
>JARJDW010001055.1:0-16203 GCA_030264715.1 Adinopsis sp. GC000173
GCCATATTTCATAGCCTCTCAAGATGTGATTGATTAACTTAGTATGTCATTGCATTGTAAAACTCTTCTAGTTATAGACTAATTAAAGAATAAAACAATCTATAATACGGTTTCATGGATATAAGCATTTTAATTATAAGTGATCTGCACTACTTTTTATAGATACCTCGCCCTTAAATGTTAATACTTACAAAAAGTACAATATGCGCATATTATATTACTTGAGAATGCAATGAATTAGAATAAGTAATGAGATATATATAAAAGATAATAAATGAGAGATGAAAATATGTGGGATTCAACTGTACCAAAAAGTATAAGACTTGAAAACGATTTTGTGGCGTGACAAATCAATGTGATGATATTCAATTATCATGATTGTTAATTTATCATTTGTCAATGTCAAAATTGATAATTTATATTTTACATCTCGCTTTACATATCGGCCAGAATATTGGTTATTATACATTTGAAAAAACTTTCCTTTTTTGAGGAATTCGAATCCGCACAAAATTTTTACTATGAGGCCAGCAAACAAAAATTAAGATGTCACGAACAGGAAGTAAAGTTGATATTAGGGTAACCACCAGTGGACAGGGTTCGAAAATCGTTATCGGTACACTCAAACAAACATCGAAGCATCACTTTAAACGCAAGGACAACTTAGACACATTCAAGCAGGAGCTGAACATCGACGATCACATTATTAGCATCGGCGAACTTACAAGAAGGTGATTCACAATTTACACTTACATGTAACGTTTCGTACACAATGTACTTTTGTCGTTATTGCAGACATAATACCGATGTGGAAAAGGGACTCAGCAGCGAGGTGGCCGCTGAGCTGTTCAAAAAGTATGGCCCCAATGCGCTAAAACCGCCGAAAGTCAAATCGATTTGGCTGGTGCTCTTTGAGTACATGTTTTGCGGCTTTTCCTTTCTACTATGGATTGGTGTAGTTTTGTGTGCGGTCGGTTATACCGTCGCCGTTATTCGCGACCCCGACACCGAGCTGGATCAAGTATATTTAGGTAATTTGAATTGAATTTACCAAGTTTTTATTTAGAATAATTGTATCGATTGGAAGCATAAATATTTTAAGAAAAGTGGATGCAAGAAAGCTACTTTGAAATTACAACTCCATTAAAATATTTTTTGTTTCTTGGACGAATTTTGCTTACCTCTTATCATTACCCGAAATACTCTTGCATCTACAATGAAACAGTTTATCATCCTTTGATGAGCCATAAATAAATAATATACTCCTAATAGATCTCAGAATATTTAATTCCCATTTGAACCAGTCAGTTAGTTGAAATAAAGTGTTGAGTATATTATTTATTTAGCTGATTTTTTTGTCTGTATCTGGAATAGATGCTATTAACTGATAATTACCTCACCAAGTACATTCATCGATTAAATTTTTTATTCTATTTTAGGTAGCGTCATTTTGGGTGTGATTTTGGTAACGGGCCTGTTCGGTTTCTATCAGGAGGTGGCGAATTCGTCGATTATGGAGACGTTTCGTAAGATGATACCGAAACAGGCGACAGTGATACGTGATGGTGCACCGATCACCGTCTCATCCGAAAAATTGGTGCTCGGCGATTTGATTAAGGTGAATGCGGGCGATTGTGTGCCGGCCGACATTCGCATCATTCAATGCTCGTCGCTGAAGGTGGATAACAGCTCGATTACGGGCGAATCCGATCCGCAGCAGCGCTCTACCGAGAACACCGATCTGAATCCGCTCGAAACCGCCAATCTAGCGTTCTACGGCACGAATGTGATTGAGGGCGATGGTAAGGGTATTGTGATTGCGACCGGCGATAATACGTTGATGGGTCATATTGCCGCTTTGACATCGGGATTGCAGCCGGATGAGACGCCGATCAAACGCGAAATTCGACGATTTATTCGCATCATTACGGTGATTGCGATCGTCATTGGTATTACGTTTTTCTCCACATCGATGGCGCTTGGATACGCGTTTTTCGACTCATTCATCTACTTTATCGCGATTGTAGTGGCCAATGTGCCCGAAGGGTTGTTGGTCACGATGACCGCATCGCTAACGCTAACCGCTCGCAAGATGGCAGGAAAGAATTGCCTATGCAAGAATCTGCATGCAATTGAAACGCTTGGCTCGGCGACGGTAATCTGCTCGGATAAGACTGGTACCCTAACACAAAATCGCATGACCGTATCGCATCTATTCTACGATGGCAGCATCGTTGATATTCTATCGGAGCGCTTTGAGAAGATCTTCACCGATGCGTTTAAGGACCTTTGCCGGATTGGTATACTCTGCAGCCGGGCGGTGTTCATGCCCGACCAGGAAAACATTGAAATTGTCAATCGTGTTGTGAGTGGGGACGCTAGCGAAACGGCGGTGCTGAAATGCATGGAGCAACTCATTGGAAAAACGGCTGAGTACCGGAAGCAGCACGAAAAGGTATCATCATTTGATGTAGCTAATCAATGTCGATGTTTTTACAACAAATTTGAAGGTAAACTGATCTAGACCTCAACTCTGCTAAATTATTAGGTGGTTATGAAAGGTAGAACCAATTGATAGAGAATATAACAGGGAGTTCAATTAAAATCCTAATAATTTTCTGGAATGAAACAATCTAAATGTCTCTATTAGTACGAACTTGTAAGATTTATTGAATTTTAGGTCAAAAACTTTGTAACAAAATCTTAAGGTAGTTTACCTTCAATTTGGTATGCCAAATTAAACCGTTGGTACTGAGATATCCATTTCTCAATTAAAGAGTCTAATGTCTATTACTCCGAACTTGTGAGCAATATTGGCATATTGAATATTGGATTTCAGATCAAAAGTCTTGTAGTGTATCTTCAAAATGGCATATCAAATTATACTGTTAATATTGATATTGAGATACTGATTTCAAGACAAAATTTATTTTTATATACCAATTAATGAGTTTTCCCAATTCCAGGTTTTTGAGATTCCATTCAACTCAACGAATAAATATCAGATTTCAATACATCGCATGCCTGACAACGAGCAATTCATCCTGGTGATGAAGGGTGCGCCGGAGCGTATCCTCGACCGTTGCACCACGATCTTCAGCAATTCCGACGAGGAGGAGATTACAGATAATACAAAGCGTAAACTGAAGATGGCCCTGCTCGAATTGGGCTATATGGGCGAGCGTGTATTGGGCTTTGCCGATCTCATTCTGCCGTCGTCCTTCCCACCCGACTTTGAATTCGACGCTGACAATCTGAACTTTCCCACGCAAGGGCTACGCTTCGTCGGCTTCATGTCGATGATCGATCCGCCGCGACCGGGCGTCACCGATGCGGTGCAACGGTGCAAGACGGCCGGCATACGGGTGATTATGGTCACCGGCGATCATCCGATCACGGCGATGGCCATCTCAAAGAAGGTGGGCATCATTTCGAACGACAATGAGACGGTGTACGATATTGCGATGCGCCGCAACATTTCGGCGAGTAAGGTGACCGCAGAGGAGTCGGCGCATTGTCGTGCGGCTGTCATCACCGGCACCGATATTCGCGAGTTGAGCGATCGTGACCTGGACAACATTATTCGGCGTTACGATGAGATTGTGTTTGCGCGCACCAGTCCGCAGCAGAAGCTGCAAATCGTTGAAGGTTTTCAGCGCTCGGAGGAAATTGTGGCTGTGACCGGTGATGGTGTCAACGATTCGCCGGCGTTGAAGAAAGCCGATATTGGTGTGGCTATGGGTATTTCCGGTTCGGACGTATCAAAAGAGGCGGCCGATATGATTATACTTGATGATAATTTTGCATCGATTGTAATTGGTATCGAGGAGGGTCGTCTCATCTTCGACAATCTGAAGAAGAGTATTGCGTACATATTGACATCGAACGTGCCGGAAATGACGCCGTTTATGCTGCACATCCTGGCGAATATGCCGCAGGCGCTCAGTATCATGGCGATTTTGTTGATCGATGTCGGAACTGATTTGTGGCCGGCGATCAGTTTGGCATATGAGAAATCGGAGGCGGACATTATGAAGCGCAGGCCGCGTAATCTGAAAACAGACCGATTAGTCAGCATGAAATTGATTTGTTTCTGCAATTTGAATATTGGAGTGGTGCAAGCGCTGGCCGGCTTATCGTGCTTTTTCTATCTGATGGCGGAGCACGGCTTCCTGCCGGATCGGCTAATTGGCATTCGCATCGAGTGGGGCAGCGAGGCGAACGATGTGCTCGACTCGTACGGGCAAGAGTGGACGACCCATGAGCGAGAGATACTATTGCGAAAATCAATTTCGGCGTACTTTTTAGGCGTAGTACTAGCACAAATTGTCGATTGTATCATTGCGAAGACGCGACGCATTTCCATTCTGCAGCAGGGAATGGGAAACTATGTGATGAATTTCGGTCTCATCTTTGAATTGTGCCTTGCACTCGGCGTCATCTACATACCATATCTAAATCACATGTTGCGATTTGAACCGATCGATATTTATTGTATCGCACCGGCCCTACCCTTCACTCTTGTTATCTTGGTATTCGATGAGGTTCGGAAATTTCTGGTAAGAAAACGACCAGGCGGCTGGTTCGAGCGCGAAACATATTTTTAAGTTGTATTATTTGTAGTGTAAATATCGGATGTTGCAAAAAATGTGTGTTAGCGTCATTGTGTATGTATGTACTAGATAAATAGCATGAAAATTAGTAAAAAAATTATTACCATTTTTTTTAAACAATAAATTTTAATAATAATAATTTACACATGTACAAAATATTTACAAAATAATTCTTTAACCAACCTTCTTCAAATTCATCGAAATAAATTAAATTACAGTTAAACACATTCTTTTTAACTCAAACCCTTAGTAGCACCTTAGAACTCGACCCGTCCGCCTGTACGAGCGGACCTTCTTCGAGGTGGTCGTCGGTGTGCTGCGGCGCCTTTTGTTGTCGCACCTTTCGTTCCGCATTATTCGACGTCGCGGACGCCTCTAATCGCTTTTGGGCGGCTTCTCGCAGTCGCTGAAAGACCGGCCGCGAACTTTGCACTAAATCGCTGACGGCTGTGAGCGTTGCGATCGGAATCTAGAAAATGTCAATATACATATGAGAAAAAATACTTGTAATGGGAAATTGTGCGTCAAAGATGCGACTTTGTATGTGTTTATAAGAGAAAAGATCAAACGTAGTATGTCGAAAATAAAATGCGCTGTGAGCGAGATATTGTGATAGATGCAATATAGGACGAGATGAGTGAAATCTTTTATGAATGTAAAAAAAGAATATAAATTTGCGAAAAAGCGTTGAAAATAACTTACTCGTCACATTTTTGCAGTAATCACTTTTGAAACATTATGCCTGATGATGAATTCTCCTTCAAGTCTCTTCTGTTAGATAAAAAATAAATTCGATTTATGAAATAAATTGAATGAATAATGCATGCAAGAAATATCATTATAAACATATAATAATAATCTAAAAAAAATATCATATATATAGCAGGTGTATTTACATAATTTATTTATAAATTTATATTTAATTCAATGCATGCAAATATTATTTATGTCTAATAACCAAAACCAAGCCTGATCATAATCAATTCAATTTATTATAAATAAATAGGCAGCGCGCGTATACTCTGTATGTTATATAATTATAATTAGTCTTAGTCAGCAAATAACAAAAAATATACGTACATTGAAAAGATTATCAATTAGAGGTGATCGATCTCCAGCCTGTCGCTTTTCGCGCAAATTACCGCCAGCGCCTAATGGCATTTTGTATGCGCCGCCGAACTCCTTTCCCTGCAACTAGACGCAAAAATCAACATTAATAAATAATTACTCTTTCGCGCGCACAGCGCACAGTTCCTTGTATTTATATTTTAATAATCTTGCAGATTGTTACGCAATTTACTGCCTGTATGTTGTGATAAAGTCGACAAATCACTTCCTCGTTCTACTACTAAACGTTGCCACCGATTCGAAAGGAAAACACGCCAATTTATTAGTAGATATATTGAATTTACGAATTAACACAAATGACATTGCTTTAAAATTCATAATATAATTTATATTGTGTACAAACAATGAAATAATTGCCTGTGTACTTACAGTGTGCAAATGTGGATCAATTAATGCTTTTGTGTCAAAATTTGCAAAATGTATTTGCGCGCCAACTTTCTCCAGGGTCGGGTTGATGTGCCCGGCGCACGGAGAAAATACAATATTGAAAGAAAGTTTAACGTTTGATTTCACTTTTTAATAATTTTAATTTGAAACATAGCAGCACCACAGCACACAACAAAACGAAATCGAAACCAAAAACGATATTGCGCACACGATATATTAGATATTTTATTTTATTCGTTTAATTACCTGCTGCTGGAGGGTTTCGCCGAGCGCGATGGTTTTCGGCGCGGCGACCATGCCGGAGATTTGCAGGAACTGTGTGGTGAGCACGGCGATAAGGAGCAGCCACACGAACTTATCGAGCACATAGATAAACATCTGTAATGGGCAAGGAATTCGTAAATAAATAGAAACAAGATCGTTTAAATATATATATTTAAAGTTAGTCTAATTATTATTCAATTAAGTTGCTTACCTTCATCAATAATATTATTAGCAAACAAAAAGTTTTCATTTAAATATGTCTATTGTATTGTATATCAAACGCTGAAAAAGCAAGCGCTTTTTTATTTAAATTGCCCTTCAAAAAAAAGTCAACGGGCAAGGACGGATTTTATTACAGCGTTTATGTAATATATCCACTAAATAAAAAAAAGCGTTAAAAAATAGAATTCAATTGAATAAACAGGTGAGCAAGGTTAATAATTGGTTTAGTAATTTAAGGTAGGTAATAAAATATTATTAAGTGTTTGAGTGTGCAAAATTTACCTTACTCATCTTTACGATGTGTTTATAAGACGCCACTCGCACTGAGGATTCTAGCAGTAACTAGTTTTGCTCTTCTGCACCAACAACAACAACACAATATGAATAAAAAAACGCGTAACAACTTGATAGTTGACTTCTTCACTCTTTAAAGGCAATTGCATATATATCTGAACTCTTCCGTGGCGCACACTACAACTTGCCTCCGACTATATAACTGTATACGAGCATATACAGCAAGTTCGCTTTAAAACATCGCTCTATAAACGTGTGTGCAAGTTTTCAATATACCTTTCTCCGCTACTTTCTCTTGTTGGTGTGTGTGTGTGTGTGTGCGTTTGCGTTTAATTCTAGAAATTGATATATAAGAGTGCAATAAACACGTATCACCATGCACATTTACTCTATACTACCATTTTTTTTCCTGTTTCAAATCAATGAAATCGAGAATGTTCTTAATATATGCTCTCCAACGCAACGCCGCACACACATGCACTGAATTTTGTATGATTCTTATTATCGATTTCGGCTGTTGTTTGTTGCGCTACCCGATTAATATCACCGCATGATGCGTCACTTAATAATTTCGAAAAGAAAACCGTTTGTATCGCGTATCGTAGCGGACTTTTCTTCCTCCTCGGCTTCTTCATCATCGTTGTGTTGTTGTGCGGCGTGCGGACAAAGAAGTTCAACGACCGAAATGGCATTCCGTAACCTAAGCGTTAATTTATCTTTTCTCGTTAGTTTTTGCTCGCGTTAATTTTACTTAGCCATGCAATTTATCACAAAAAAATTACACACAATATATTAGTTTTCGATTAAATCCATTTAGCAAACTATCGGACAGTAGAATCCATTGTTTTTTTGCAGATTAGCGCAAACAAACAGACGTGAAGAGAGACAGGGAGCGAAAAAATGTGATGCGGCCGAGTGTATTTATATGTTTTTTTGTGTGCAACATCAAAAAGGGCCTAGCCAGATAAATATGTACAAAGATAAATTCTGACTGTGTGTGCGGCGGGATTTGATTAAATATTTATTCGCCAATAAACCGGGCCATTTATTGTGCGTTGCGCGGATGATAAATCGGTTCAAGTATTCCGGGGGATGGATGTTGCCTTACAACATCAACGAGCAAAAAAATGTGTGCCAATTTTGTATGCGAGGCATGATAATATATCAGCGGGGCACATTGTGTGTAAGATATTAACTGTCACGCCAAGATATTCGTCTATTAGTTTAACGAAATATTTACTGCCGATAATGTTTATTGGCATCTCAAGAATGTTGACTTATAAGTGTTTTTGTATATATATATATATAAAGGGTGTCTCAAAAATCAAAAGTTCTTTTAAATTTCGAATAACTTTATAAAAAAGGTAACACATTTCTTGGACACTGATTTTACTTAATTTTGAAAATAGCAACCTTTAAATAACCAGAAAAAGGAGTTACCCGTTAGATATAGCAATGCTTCTTGCTTCAATTGCTGTAGTACAACTATGTTCATCTCATAGTGAACATCAAATAGTAGAAATGTAACGATCTTTGTTCACTATGAAATGAACATGACTGTATACTCTATTTTTTAATTACTCCCATAGAAACAACTTTGTGTCTGTTACGTGGGGTAGTTGCGTGAGAGCCACTTAACTTTAAAAACAAACTTGCTAGGCTTTTAATAGATTGTCCACATCCCAAAATCACATATTTTGTATATTAACAGGTCCGTTTAGATGAATTTGGTCTTTGTTTGTGTAAAGAGGAAAATATTGTTCATTTAAAATAGTTTTGATAATTTTGGGCCATTCTGTATAGTTAAATAAATCGATTTTGGGTTTTCACTTAAAATAATAACGCTAATATGTAGTTAAATACAATTATTATTATAGGTACATTATTAAAATATTTATAATATATTTAACACCAAACAAAAACGTTAAGTATGTATATATACATATATTATACATTTAGATGTTTTTTATTATTTATTTTTTAATTTTGTAAAATCTTGCTTAAAAAATTGATTCGTATATTTATACATATTATAGATGGTAGTGAAAACAACATTGAGCTAATTTTGAACATGTTTTGATTCATCACAGTGGTTTAAATGACACATTGCAACAATAATAATGGAAGGAGAATTTATCATCATTCAAATGTTAGGGTCGTCGCCGATCATCATTATCATCATCATCATCATCTGCATCGTTTACGAGTACAGGCTGGAGTTGCTGTGATGCGACGAGCTTTGCGACGCGGCATTGCTCTTCAGCCATGTGATCCGATAGCGAAACGAATCGTCGTCGTCATTCGCCGGCGCAATAACGTGCACCAATTTTGTGCCACTTGTTGATGACGTTGATATCGCGATGCCGCCGCTCGCCGCCGAATCGTTGCTAAACGCGTTCCTCGCCCTCCAGCACAACGATTTCTTGACATGATGATAACAGGATTATTCATAAATTGGCCAATGTGACACACTTACCGGAACGTCCCAAAATGCTGACCTGACCTGGATAGATTGTCGACTCGTTGCCCGACCCGTCCGAATTGTGCAGCTTGATCTTAAGGCTCTTCGCCAGCGGACGCTCGTTCTTCGCCACCTTGTCCCTCGTACACGTGCAGCAGATGCTGGAAAACTCACTATATTTTTTACGTTACATGCATGATTGCGTGCGCTTAAATTTAATGTATGAATATATACCAGTGCGGGTAGAACATGGTGAAAAACGATTGACGGAATTTTCTATTCATAAAGCAATACGTTATCGGATTGCAGCAGCTGCTTATGTATGCGAGCAGTTGAACGAGCGCAATGCCTGTCGGGCCCACCATATTATACACGATCTCCGGACAGAACAAATACCATGTGTTTAGGATATGTATTGGCGTCCAGCAGATAAAAAACTCGAGGACGATGACAAACAGCATGCGTATCACCTAAATAAAAAATTGAATTAAGATTTTATGTTATTATCAGGCGCGCACTCAAACGCAGGACTTGCGGGCTTAAACTATCAAACAATGCAAAACCGTAGGAAAAATATAAAAATAATCAAAATAATTCAAATAATGAGAAAACTCGAGATTTTTTAGACCATCTACATCGTGTTGGTCTGATAAGTTTCTTAATATTTCTTGCTGCCTTTTTGCTAACTTTTAAACTTTTTCGTATTTTTGCTTTTACTATCTTCGCGATTTTTAACAACTTTTTGCTGCTTTTAATTGTATTCTGCTGCTTTTTCTTAATCTTTTTGTTATTTTGTATGCTTTTTGCTATTCTTTTGTTATGTTTCTTGTAGATTCTATGTTGGTCTGATAAGTTTCCAATTTTTTTAATATTTTTTTGCTGGCCTTTTTTTCTCTATATTAGTGCGCATATTAAAACTTTTTCATATTTTTTGTTTTTTCTATTCTTCGCTGATTTTAATTGTATTTTGCAGCTTTTCCTAAACTTTTTATTATTTTTATGCTTTTTGCTATTTTTCTTTTCGATTCTAAAAAACAACAAAAACTTGCAAATATCTCCAGAAACAACTTGTAAAATAACGCAAAAAGTAGCAGAAACTCGAAAAATGACAAAACGGTATAGAAACAGTAAAAGAAAAACTGTAAAAGTCGTAAAAATTGGCCAGCTCCAGGCTAATTTCCGGGCTCGCCTGATGATTAAACAATAAAAAAACTCAACGATTGTTTTATTCAATAAATATTGCCGTTAAAGTATTGCTTATTTAATAAACATCATTCATCAACCATTGGACAACAAATTGTTGATGTTTAATTAGCATTTCCAATTGAATATGGCTCAAATATGGTTTTCAAAACATGAAACATGAAGTAAATTGAAAACTAATTTGTTTTCCCTGTGTAATTCGGTAGAAAATTAAATTTCTTGCAGGATAAATAAAATTTACATATAGGTAAATGCGTATATAACTAATTATTTAAATTTAGCAGCAGGGATAATTAATCATTTATTAACCGGCATTAAAAACACTTTTCCGGTTGAATTGCAAACAAAATATCTAAAGACTAACAGTAGTAATAAATTTCGAGTTGAGTTACATACAAAAAAAACTGTTAAAACCATTTATTTTATTCTAATTTGAATATTTTCATCGCCTTCAATATTTTTTGTTATTATATAATAAATTAATCAAAACTTATTTGTTACAACAAAATTAAAAGTTTTTAAATTTTACCTAGCTCGACAACGGAGACTAAGTTAAATAAATTTTGTTCCATTAAATTCAGCGAAATTAATTAAACATTTTTGCCAGACAATTTGTACCGTCATCTGCCCACAATTATCCCGTTCGCATCTAGTTTACTATTTGATGAAATCAATTAATAAACAAACACTGAATTTATGCAATTAGTGAGCCAATTAACAACGTGCTTTTAACATTTAGTTTACATAACGTGAAAAATAAATTTTTATTATATAGCATATTTTATATTTGATATAATCAAACGGTTCATATAACGTGAAATTGCGTAGATTTTATAAATTGACAACAAAATCCGCGCAATTCACCCATTCCAACGCATATATCTAACTTTTTCTATGCAATTCACACATTGTCCTTTTAATATTTAGTTTGAATATCGAAAATACTAAATTTACATCATACAGCGAATTTTATATTCGATAACGTCACATGCCTGCATTAAACGGTTCATATAGTGTGCTATAATAAACATGTTATTCGGTAGTAGGACACCGACAATAAAAAGTAACGTTACTATAATCATCGATTAATTTATTCAGAATATTTTTATACGTCGGCATATTCGCAATCGCGCAGGTAAATTCAAATTACATAATATAAAAACCGTACCGCAATGATGTTTTACCTATTTAAAAAACAAATTATGTACGTGAACTTTTGCGACGCATAACGAGCGTTATTCATTATTTGTTTATGTCGTGCTGCGCCGGATGAAAACGAAATTGATTGCATTATAATATTACAAATACATACTTTCTTCTTGGCCTCGATGCTCTTTCCGATGTACGTAGATCTAATAGCCATCCGTTGAAACGTCACACTTTCGGCGACGGCGGGCGCTGCAGCAGCATCATTACGCGCTGAATTAGTATCGCTTGCTGGTAGTACTATCGGCTCGCTCGTGCGCTCCTCGGACGAGTACAGAAAACTCGTCGTCTTCGATGATGTGTGTATGTAGCTGGACATTGTAATGTTCGAGTGATTGCATTTGAGCGGCTTTGTCTCGCACTGCACCTATACAAAAATGAATGTCTGCAATTTTTCACAATGAAATTAAGTTATATCTATCTATCTGGGCGGCTTTCTAATGGTTATTTATCGTCCCCGGTTAATTATATCTACATTGTATGACGGTATCGGCAATTTTTCACATCGTAAAAGAGTAATTTATCTTATTAGGTGTGGAATTGATTATCTGTCTACATAGTAATTCATCAAATTAAATATTAAAATAAAGATGGTTGAATTAATAATCATAAAAGTTTCTTATTTACGAGAAGCGTTGCTAGTTTAATTAAATTCTAGTTATTATCAAACTTCAACTTTGCAAAGTAAAGTATAAATTGATAACTTCAGAAAATTAAAATTTTCAGGAAGGTGTTTTATAAATTTATATAGGTACATATATTCTTAATTGAAGAACTAATGAATAAGAATATTGTACAAGTATCTGTAGGGTTATTGTAAGGTAAATTTTCAACCATTGCTAGTTTAAGTTAATTTGTAGCTTTTTTAAATGACAACTTTGGAAAGTAAAAAACAAATAATCAAGAATTTATAATGTGAAGAAATTATAATTTTTTTACATTTATTTTTAATTTAAAGAAAATATTGTATTGTTGAAGTATCTGTTGGGTTATTGTGTACAAATTTTCAGTTTACAAGCAATTTCAAACCATTCCTAGTTTAACTAATTTCTACCTTTTTTAAATTACAGCTTTGAAAAGTAAAGTATAAAGAATTTACAATATCGGGAAATTAACATCTTGATCTTAAGTAAATTTAAATGAAGGTGTTTAGTAAATCTTTTACATATATTCTCAATTAAGGATTTTTAAAAATCTTTAACGTGATTGTGTACCAATTTTCAGATGCTTAATTTATCTTGTAAGTACTATGGTAAAATACAAGAGGTGTATGTTTTATACAAAATGTAAACATATTGTGTTTTAATCAATTAAGTAATCTGCAAATTTGTTTATGGTTCCCCACGTTGAGTATTGTTTACCCAATAAGCTAATTAAATTTGATTAATAATACGCTTCATTTATATTAGATAAATATTGTTGAGAAATTTGCCTAAAATAATTTAATGCTTGTATTATTTTTTTTTGGGTTTTTGCATAAATCCAATTCATTTCCGGATTTACACAACTCCACAATAAAATGAATATAACTATTTTTTTTGTTTTTTGAATTTAAATTTATTCATCAATTTAAATGGTGGTAGATTTATGTGAGTGCGGCTTCAATGAAAACATTTTATAAGTGTTTTATATTTTGCATATTAAATTCTTTCCGAGGTGTAGTAAAAAATCGTTTTTATTTGAATACAAAATAAATAGAAAAATTGAATTTATAATTCAGCGCAGATTTTTCTACCCCGCTGATGAATAATTTAAAAGTAATTTAAAAGCAGAATAAAAATAACAATAGCACAATAATAATATTTCAATAAATGTAAATGATACCTATTTATTATGCACATTCAAAATAAACATAATATGATTGAACCACATATTTGGCATATTAATATTGCTTACATTAAAATTTCTACTCAAATATCTACTCAATTTTCGTGTTATTTCTTTATATGAAACCAGAGTAAATTACAAATTCAATTGATTTATTCGATTCAAGGAGCTGGATTTTCGTCCTAATTTTAATTTTATGTAAATTTAACTGAACAATGTAAATGATTTGTCATGCCAATCAGTCTGATTATGTAAGTAACAATTAGGTCATTACTACTATACCATTGTTAATTACAGATAGCGCCGGATTAACCCAGAAAGTAAACAAGCTGTAGTTTAAACCCTCATAATTGAAAGGGTCTCACATTAGAAATAAAAAAATGATATTTTTTAACCACCCTATGCCTTTTAGTTTCATGATAGCTTAAGCGTTGGTATGAGCACCAATTGACCATCGATGAGCACCAAATGAGCACCAGTGAGCATCAAATGAGCACCAATAAACAACAGTGAGCAGCAGTGAGCACCAGCGAGCACTAAATGAACACCAGCGAGCACCAGTGAGCACCAGTGAGCACCAAATAAGCACTCATTAGGGGTTTAGCTTAGAGTCTTGATATGTTTATGGACCTACAACAAACTTACTTGCAGCTAACACAATTTCAATATTTTTTATGAAACGCAATTTTTGTTTAAGTATTGTGGGCNGAGCACCAAATAAGTACTCATTAGGGGTTTAGCTTAGAGTCTTGATATGTTTATGGACCTACAACAAACTTACTTGCAGCTAACACAATTTCAATATTTTTTATGAAACGCAATTTTTGGTTAAGTATTGTGGGCGTCTTGTTTCAATTTAAAGAAGCAACAAATTGAACTGAATGCTGCAAAACAACATCGAATTTATGCAAACATTTTACATTTGCAATATTCCAATGAATATTAATAGTATGCATATGGGATACTTTCTCAACATCGAAGTAGTCTAGAACTAGATGGTATATACGTATATGTATTGCAACGCAAATGCGTTTGGCTTACATATGGTACACCATTATGTAAACAACTTTTAAATGATTATTAATTAGCCATCTAATATACGGTATAATTTAATCAATTAATATTAACTATGCGCACGCTTTAATAGTTTTAAACTAATTTAACACATCAACTAGGCGCTCCGGCTTTAGTAGATTGCTAATCTTACCCGTCGTTAATGTGTTAAGATATTAACTATTATATTAGAAAAAAATCATTCATACATTATTCAAATTTTTAATCCAAAACTTGATCGGCGAATTGCTTTCGTACTTCTGATGCTGGCTGATTGCCTTTCCATTACTACACTCAATCACCTCGCACGGCGCACGATTATTCACCTGCTTCGCATGTTTCATTTCAATGTTGTTTTTGATATCTGCAACACATTGTTAAATATACCACCTACTTGATTGCTGGCGCGTCTGGATATTGCGTTACCCTGGTGAAACGAATTGTTATGATGAATCTCCTTTTGCAGACGTTTCCATAGCTTGCCGACGATCAGGGAGTAAGCAAGCGTCATAATAATCAGCGGTAGAATTAAGAGAAGCCCGTCAAGGATAAGATTAAAGGCGCGCTCGCTTGCAATGCTCGGCCATTCTTCGCGACATTTAAACGTCCCTATAGAAGAAACATAATTTGCTTTGTATCAAAGGTATATTGCTTGTTTGTATTTGCGCTTTATTTGATCTTTTTTTATATACCTATACAATATTATTATATTGCGTCTGCGAAATTACCTTTTTGCTTCATGGCCTTCAACGTGGAGACGATCAGGACCGGCGCGCTCCACAGCAGACTAGCCGTCCACACGAAACAGATCATCTTGTACGCGTGAAACTGCGTCTGCCAGCGGCGCGACTTGAGCGGACGGCAGATGGCAAAGTAGCGTTCCAGGGAGATGGCGACCAGCGTCCATACCGCCACCGATACGCATACGGCTGAAAGTGGGGATTTATTTTGATCGGATCCAGTGGTACATTTAAATTTTTGCTAAATTAATTAAAATTGTTTGTTTAAACAGTAATTTTTGCCATAAAAACTGCAAATTTCCATCAAAGAGTGGTGGAAAATGTGGAAAAACAGCATTTTTAACCATAAAATCGGCCATAACTATTTTTCTACGCAAGATACGAACTTGCGGATTGCGCCATTCGTTTTAGAATAGTTTAATACCCTATAGTACAAAGTTGAAGCGTAATCTATGTTTCGTGGAAAATCGTGAAAATCGTAACACTACAACGAGAAGGTGTATTTATCCAATGTGGTATGAACGATGAAGAAAATAATTTTTTTAGACCACTTCTAATCATCGTAGCAAGCTGAAAATTTGTGTATATGCTACTATTAGACAATACTACGATATGCAATTTTTAGATTCGCAAAAATCAAAAAAAAAAATTGAAAAAAAAATTTCGAGCCAAAAAACGGCAAGAGGTTAAGAAAATAATTTTTTTAGACCACTTCTAATCATCGTAGCAACCTGAAAATTTGTGTAATACTATTATTAGTCAAAACTACGATATCCAATTTTTTAATTCGCGAAAATCAAAAAAA
>JARJDW010001058.1:0-35617 GCA_030264715.1 Adinopsis sp. GC000173
AAAAACATGCAGCATTCTGTGTATTGTACACATCACCATTTGCGGGTCTAATTAAAATTTATTGCTATAACCAATTGTTATAAATATTAATTTTATTTCCAACAATAATATTCGTACACTGATTTAAAATTTAAATTAGTGGAAAATTGAAATACAGCAACACATCTCGAGCGCATATATTATTTTAAGGAAAGTTAATAAAAAGTTTTAAATTAGTAAATAGGAGTAATCAGAAATATTTACGAAGTTGCTATACTAGGTAGGTATATATACCTACCAAATTTCTACGAAATTCTATATAAAACTGCAATATTTAATCCACGACATTTCTGACAAAAAGGATAAACATTGCGGTATTTTTATTGATATTTATTGCATTTACTGCAATTGAAATCGAAACTAAAGTTTCATATTTCGTGCAGAAAAAACTGTATATTGACTCAAACGACATGATTACGACTTTTTATTTGGTTTATTGCAACAATATTCTTGGTTAAGAACATTTTTTACAACTTTTTGTATTTATATCACTGACAAAGAAGACAACAAAAATTTAAGACCTATTTTGTTATACGCATATTTTTTATTAAATTAATCTCTGTCTCATTGATACAATGTTCTTGTTTATTAAATGCATCTTTTATGTCTTACTGTCTTTTATACAAAACACAACAAACAATTTATAATTACTTTTCGGAAATGATTGCTGCGAATGTCATATTTAATATTGCATTACACTTTTTTTATTAAATTGATTTCTGTTTTGTGTAGATAGAGGTATTTTGTGATTTTAAAAACTGTTTGTATTTATTCCTCAAAATTTACTAAACAAAGAAAATTATTGCATTTACGTCAATAAAAATCGAAACTAAAGTTGTGCATTTTGTTGGAAATAAAACTACGTACATCGACTGTACAATAGTCTTATTTCTTAACAACCACTTTCGCACTTTGTTGTGTTTTATATTTAATGTCACTCACAAAGCAAGTAATTTATAATTACTATCTGGAAATTATTCCATATTGCAACTTCAATATTGCAACGCAGTTTTTTCATTTTACAATTTACTGCTTTTTATATTTAATCTCATTTACAAAGTAATCAATTCATGATTGCTACCTACTTATGCTCTACATGATTCTAAGTACTGCTTGTATTTATTTATCGACATTTGCAACAAAAACAAGAAAAATTTGTGTTGCATTTAATTCAATTAAAATCTAAATTAGAGTTGGGGATTTTGTACGAAAAAATGAACTATGTGTATTGACTGTATCGACTTAAATAGAACATTTTGTGATTATATATAAAGATACTTTTGTCACCTCTACACCTTGTTAAATTCTTATAAGTATACTTAATATCACTCATAAAATATGCAATTCATGATTACTACCTTGAAATTTTTGCAGTGAATCTTCATAAGTATTTTGTGACTTCAAGTACTGCTTGAATATATCCCTCAACATTTGCAACAAAACGAAAAAAGTTGAGTTGACATTTTCTGCATTTAATTAAAAAGAATTCGAAACTAAACTTGAGTATATTTAGTATATTACCACAAAAAACCATGTATAGGTGTATGTGTAGGTATATGTACCTATATATAGACTTGTATATTGATAGCACTTTTATACCTTGCTGGATTCATATATTTAATATCACTCACAAAATAAGCAATTCATGATTATACAATACTACCCTCAAGTTACTATATAGAATCTACCTATGTAGATACGATTTTTGCGATTCCGGGTGTATTGCCTTGGATATTTTTTTATTAAATTGTTTTAATATTTAGATTTGCGAATGTTATTTCGCAAAATTGAAATTCTATCGAAATCCGAGAGCTTATGGAATTACAATAATTCAGATCAATTTAAAGAAATATTTAATTTGAAAATATTAATCGATGGCATTTTGAACGGGCAAATATTTTATAAATTGTGTTTGCAGTTAATGACTTTGTAATAAAATTTAATTGTGCGTTAATTATAAATTAACTCGCAAAAAAGCGGAGCGCCAAAATATAAATTTAATATATAGATATAGGTATAGAGACAATAGTACTAAATTTTTTTCAATTTCCGTGCAATTAGTTTGAAATTTCAATTAAAATATATATTTGTATTTGTTTCGATAAAATTAAATTGATTGTGTAAATAAATTTTGGGACGTTGAACAAACCGTTATTAACTTTTTTATTCGTTGTATTTTTAAATAATAAACTTGCAGCTAAGCAGTGATTAAAGCGTCAGATCCGAACGCAATTTTTCACAAAATTTTATTTTTACTTGCTGCCTGGCCGGAAAAAAATTTGCATAATCTTTAAAGAGCGTAATATAAGGGATTTAAAGTGTTCCTTTTTCTTCTGGCGCGTATACATGGCAAGATTTTTACTACTAACTGAATGTCATTGAACGAAAATTTATTTTTATAAGACGCGCATCGTCGTAAAGTTATTCCCGATAGTGACATTTTTCCGTATCCGTAAATTGACGGAGTTAGTTTTGACGTTCGAGTTCACAATGTACATTACGTCCCTCCAAAAAAAAAATACTCGGCAAAATTCCACCACGTCGAAACCCTGCAACAACTTTTTCAATGCCATTTGTGTAAATCTCCACAGCACCAAAACGCTGGCACCTAATTTTACCACATAAAATTACCTAAACTTTATTCGTGTGCGCGCCATTTCTCCCATGGGGCGTATAAAAAAAGCGAAACCAAACAAACTATAAACAATTGTGGCGCACGAACGACAAAAAAAACAATTTCGGTAAAAGCATTATTTTATATTAATTTGTACAATATAAAAAAATCCTGCAGTCGAATTAAATGCGTTTGTTATTTAATTAAATTTAATTATTTATCTATTGCGAATCGAATTGAACCACTATGTAAAAACGGACGCTGGTTATTTTAAATTGAAATTTTAAAATTTCGCTGAAAATTCAATTACGTGGCACGCATGACATTAGCGTTAAATTAAACAATTTAATAACATTGGAAAATAAATATTTCTATTAAAATAATACGGCGCGCAATCAGAATTAATGCAAATATAAACCGGTCTGTATTGTTGATAGTAAATTAAATGCGTGATATAATTAACCAATTAAACGGTATTTTTATGAGTAAATATTTACTGAAAAAGCATACGCTATTATTGTATTGCGCTTGGATAGAATATTGAAAGGAAAAATGGGAGCTTACATATAAACAATGAATGAATGAATCGTCACCAATGAGGTTATCCGAGGTGCGATTATTGCCAGTCCATTCTGGGCATGACATTAAACTGTAGCCTCAGAGATTTGTCGGCGAAGATAATCTGCATGAAGAAAAAATCTTCAACTTGAAGACAAGGAGTCAATGCAACTGATACTCCAGCAAATTAAGCGAAAACATGTTTGATGGTTGGAATATTTATAGCAGTTTACTTTTTAAACTAATGATTAAGAATTTATAGTGATATTTATCAGATCAATGCAAAAGTAATTATTGTTATTGGATTAATGAGTCGATTACAGAATATTTATCAAATACTAATCAAGAAATGTTATAAGATACAAATTGTGAATTTTAACAAACTAAATTTTAAAATTTTATGTTGTTGCCAAAATTAAGAATACATATAGGTAATAGAGTTTTTTGGGAGTATCCCTGAACTTTACGCTTACTAAAGATTATATTTTACCAATTAGCAAATCCAGTCCAACAGGACTAAGCGTAGCTATTATAGCCTAACTAAGTCATGTAACATTTAATGTTTCATTCTGTACTACTCGTTTTCTCCTAATAAAATTTATAACAAAATTAACAGTAAGTTTATTAGACCCAATTGTTTCACATTAATCGAAACGACCTTTTATAAATCGCCATTATTGGTTAATTTCTGCCTAAAATTTATCTAAGCTTAACATCAACGAAGAAATCAATGTAATTTTAAACTCAATTTCCCAAACTTGTAGTATTATTCTTAAATATGAAAGAGGATTTAAGGTAGTTAAAATTAATCTTTAAGAATTTATTAAATTTATTCGTTACATCCTTAAGTCTATTATATTGATATTTTTTTTATTGTACTATTGTTTAATTTCTAAATCTAGAAACTAAGTTTTAAAAGTTGATGAATTCTAGTTTATTTAAGTTTGTAAATGATATGGATGTTGAGGAAGGCCAAATTCAAAGTCTAAGATGATATCTTTCTCCGATCAGAAAGTTTTAATCGGAACTAAGTTTTATACATATATCTACTTACCACCATATATTACATTTTTTAAATCTAATTTAGTTTAAGTTTTAAAAGTTTTATTATCTACATTTTTAAAAATTACAATTAACATGTAATAAAATTAAGGCAACAATATCAACGATATACTCTATTGTTCTTAGTAAATAAAATGCGTGAGATAATTAGGCAATTAATTGTATAGTTTTTATGAGTAAATATTTACTGAAAAAGCATACGTTATTATTGCACTGCGTTCGGATATAATATTGGAAGGAAGCGAATGAGGAAAAAAGTGAACTCAAACATCAACAATGAAATAAAAGCCATTTTAAGCTCTATTACTCAAAATTGTAATATTATACTTGAAAGTGTTATCATAAGACGGCAGCAGGAAAGCTTCAAAATTGCTTACTTATATATTTTTTTATATATATATATATACGAGAGTACAGCAGCGTATATATACAAATATTGAGAAGGGTTGCGTTCAAGCAAATCCTACCCTATTTTCTTCTATAGCGCACTTTAATAACGACACAACGTTTCAGCATGAAATTGTTATTGGGTTTTATATAAACATACACACACGATTTTTATTCATTATTTCTTTTTTCGTCGCACATTCCTACCCGAAAGAATTTCAATTCAATTAGTCGAAACGACAAATTTTGATCTAAAACTATTGTTTCGCTACCCCCGCTGCATCAAACGCCATTTCATCTTGCATGGGGGCAATGATTCATCGCGCGCGCATTAAACGAAACCTATTTTTCATTCTTACAATTTAAAAAAAAATGTAAACTTTATATTAACCTATAAATTTTGTTTTTATCTATGAGGCGCTCAAGAATGAGGAAGATACTCATCCAGAAAACCTTCCATCATCATTTTTTAAACGTGCGCTATTAGAATACTTCAAATTGCACGCAAAGCACAATTATTAATACACTTGACTAGTGTAAAAATACTTTTTGTGCAAAAATAAGAGAATAAAAACAAATCATCGAGTCTCTCTACAAAATATGATTTCGTGACAATAAAATCAATGGAATTACTTTTCAGTTAAACGCTGTTATAATCATACAAAAAATATACTTCAAGATAACTATCTGTAGTTTTTACACATCAGATTTTTGCCAATAAATCGCAAAATAGCAAAAAAAATTTATGTCTGCTTTTTAATAAGCAATCATCGGACCTCTAATTCCCCCAAAATATGGTCAAATGACAATAAAATCAATGGACTTACTTTTCAAAGAAACCCTGCAATAATCTTGCGTTTATTCTTGTAGAAAACGGCTATTTTTAGTATCTCTATAAAATCAACGCTTCTTTGTTTATATTACTACTTGAAAGGTAAAATTGCCTGGTTATAAATATTCTATGCGTTTAAAAATGAGATATTCGAATGAAGAACCCTATTAGAATGTATCAAATTACACGCAGCATACAATTTTATAAAACTCTATTAGGATTCAATTAAAAAATATGTTTGTAATTCGAAATATTTATTATAGAGGAATTCGCAATAATAAACGAAACAAAAAATGTTTTGTTTGCTTTTTAATTCAAAGTCATTGCGCACTTTGATATCACAACCAGAGTAAAAACTCCCCCTTTTAATTGTATTTTTTTAAGCCAACGTTTCCTTGCAGCTAATTTATTGCCGGGAATAAAATAGGTGTCACTTATTTCTGTTTTTTTACAATTTAAAAGATATCACCGCACAAATTTAGATGTTATCTATGAGATTGCTCAAAAATGAGGGAAGGGCGCTCGGCTCAAACATCTCCCCAACGTCATTTTTTATAAATAGTATCATTAAAATATACTAATTTGTCAAGAGAGTGGCGTGGTGCGGTGTCATCTGCAACAACACTCTGTGAAAGAGAAGAAAAAAAAGCAGAAGGAGAAAGATAATTTACGATTTTATTGAACTTGTTTGGGGATTTAAGGCCTACGTTAATTAACAAATAATCAGCTGCAATCTGTTCGTGATCTTGGCGGCAATTGAATGAAATAATTCTTTCAAAAAAAAATCTAAAAATACTTAAGACAATTTAAGCGATGCCTTATCTTCTATTAAACTGACTATATATATTTAGATTTTATCTACGGGATGTTGAAAAAATGCAAGCGGAAATTGAGTCGGATGAAATGATCTTTGTGTTGAAATAGAATCATTAAAAACTTTTCCGATGCCGCCGAGTGTATTGATGATCGCCGTAGGTAACTAAGTGTTGAAACACTATCCGTTTGTTTATGTAACGGAACATGGCATAAGAAATGAAAACGTGATTTTATGTAAGTACAATGTAACATTAAATGAATACAATGTTTTATATCAAATCGCTTATGCTTACTTAATGACATTTCAAACTTTTTCAATTTCATAATCAATTTAATTCCGTCATTAGTTAATTCTCCCATTACTGAGCTTAGCAATGCTGTATTTCTAAATGTTCGGGGTATTTGCATTAAAAATCCAGGTTGGCAATGCTTTGTTCTAAAATGTTCCTGACATTTTCACCAAAAAACAAGGTTGGTAATGCTGTATACAATTGTTTTTATTAACCTATCTCAAACGACACTAATTCTGCCATTAAAACTTTTAGTCTTTGATATTTTGTCATTAACTCTTTGATTTTATAAAAAGAAAAGTTAGTACACTAATATGTTGTAATTCAATAATATTAAAATCTGATTTTGTAATTTGAAATAATCTTTGCGCTGAAATGAAATCATTAAAAACTTTTCCGATGCCGATTATTGACGATCGTTCTAAGTGTTGAAACACTATCCATTTGTTTATGTAGTAAAAGAACATGGCATAAAAAATTAAAAACGTGATTGTATATACAATGTAACATTAAATGAATGCAACGTTTTATGCGCAAAACAATACAATTAGTATTCATTTTATTTTATTATTTATAGTATTATTTCGAGCGTAAACTGTTTGATAAGATATAAACAATTAGCAGGAAAAAGTGTATGAAATAAAACAAAGAGAATGTTTTACGTTCGGTTAAATTTTTAAAATTGCAATTTCACCTGTCCACGTTTTTCAGGGTAGAGCAGCATGGCTGCTACCACCTCCATTCATCCACCCGCACCCGCACCCGGTACACACACACTTAAGTCTTTCGGAATTTTATTAATTGCATTTTTTCCAGTGTGTGATTAAAATTCCTCGCTTGTCCAAAATATCCGTATGCGAAAAGTTATATAAAGTTAATTTCTTTTCGGCGCCTCGCGTTTGATGAGTGAACCCAATCAATGTCATAAATTACGCGCGGCGCGTATAAATAACGTTTAGCATCAAAAATACGACGTTTATAGTAAATTGATATGCACATTTTTTAAATTAATATGCGCTTCGAACAACCATAAAATTGATTTGTGCTTAAAGCTGGCGCAATTTCTCCGACTTTATTGGAGGCGCACGACGACGAGAAGAAGGCGAAAAAAAAACGAGCGATGTGTGTTATGTGTGTATGGAGAATAAGAATAAGAATAAGAATGGATGGATTTTGAGCGGCGGCAAGGATCACTTGCTTAAACTGTGGAGAAGAGAGAATATATGCGCTTTTAAGATGCTGCTATTCAATTAATTAATTTATTGAAACATTCTCGACGAGAATATTGTGCCGAGATTAACAAAATTGTTACTTTGATAGCATTAAAATATCCTTAAAGCACACATAAAAATATACAACGTCTACATTCTCATTTCATTCAATACGAGTTAATTTTGAAGCAGATTATGCTGCCACTTATATTAACCGAACTAAAGCAAGATGTATTAAACAAAAATTTCACAATTGCTTTTAATTAATTGCTATACCGACTATAAATATAAATACAAAAACAAACTGAAATTCTTTCAAACTCTGCGGAAAAAAATCAACGCTATTTTTCTACACCTATTCCAAAAATGTTGTTATGACATGTGTCACGTTATGTTACATGTGGTGGGACTGCTTAAGAAGGTTGATAATGGTTTAATGAGATGTGAATTCACTAATATTTCTGTAAACACAATTTAATAAAACGTGATGTTTCTATTTTTGAAAAACGTTACTTTAGTATACTTTACTTTAACGCTTTGGGTCGTATATATATTTCCGAACGGCGTATTTTAAATTTTTATAGTCAATCTGACATTGTAACTAAATATTTAAATCATTGTTTCGATGTCCTATAATATGATAAATTGATTAATATTAAAAAATAAATACATAATCCACCTAAAATTTGAGCAATTTATTGAACAATTTCTATAGTAAAACTTCAAATTTTCCAAAGAACAAATGATTTCCTAGAATAAAACAAAGGTTTGATGTCTACTTTATGCGATTGCGTTTGTATTGTATAAGTAAATCTTCAAAAGCAAAATGTTCAGCTTTTTGGTAGTAAAGTTTTCTATTTATATCTTACGCTATTACCTACTTTTCTTTTAAGAATAACTCAAATACCTAGTTATGATTTCTTTAAATATTGATATTTTATATTATCTAAAAGTGTATGGTAAGAATTAAGAATCTTGATGTTGTCACCAAATTTGATTAGTTAATTTTAAAACTTCTCTTTTTTATTAAACTCTAGCTTGAATAAAAATATTCAAAACTATAGCTCAGCAAAGGAATTTACCAACTTTTAAAGCAGATTAACGTTTGAACTTTCGTTTTGAATTTCAGTATACTAGTTACATTTAGTAAATAAAAAACGAATATGTATAAAATAGTGAAATTTGTTAGACCGATTCCTCTAACATTTTTCTATTTTTATTTAGCCTATTATAGAATATTAATCATCTTGTTGGACATTTTATAGTCAGAATTAACATGACATAACTGTAAATTTACTATTGTAGTTGAATCTAATTCGTCTAAACTAAATTCAAAAATCAACAATTATAAATGTTTTATTCAATTGCATTTATTGGAGTGTTAATAAATTTCCATTCAAAGTTAATTTAAGCCTTAATTGAATTCTAACAACTCGTGAATTCTAAAAACTTCACTTTAAGTACTTAACTTATCTATACCAATGACTTATATGTATATAGGACAAAATTTTGTAGTCAGAATTAACAGGAAGTAACAATAAATTTACTAGTAGAATCTAATTCGTTCAAACTAAAATCAGTAAACAATAGTTAATTGATTAATACTGTTTTATTAATCGATGAATATTGTAGTGTTGATCAATTTCAGCCCAAAATTAATTTAAGCCTAAATTGAATTTCAACACTGGTTAATTCAAGTTTAAGTACTATTCAATTTAACTATAAAAATGACTTAGATGTATATGAAGGCGAAATTTAAAATCTAGAAGCAGATTAATAAATTCACATTCTGAAGTCTTTGTAGACTCACCTTGTGGACGAGAAAACTCTATTTTTCGGCACCTCGATTATATATAATTCCCCCTTCAAGAAGCTGAGCCTATAAGAAGAATCGAACAAAAACTTATAAGTTCAAGAATCTGTTCCTTGGATTTGGAATTTTGCTTTCTTCAACGTCAGGATCATGTCTTCGTCACTACAAAAAAATTTTGCGACATTTTTTTATCAATTACCAATGAACAACTTTTTACAATAAACGCAAACATGCTTGACAAATTACACACTAATACCTTTTTAATTTTCAAGTTCTAAAAAAAGAAATCATCTGTAACATTTGAAATTATGAAGAAAAAAACGACGTCAAATTTATGTTTCAGATAATTAAACACGTTTAATTTGGGAAATAAGCTTTGACGTTAATTTAATAAAACGATATATTATTTATATTTAGAATGAATGGACGAGCGAATGAATGGAGGAAAAAATAAAAACATAAAAATGAAACTAAAACAAAGCGATAAAATGTAAATGAAGAAATACGCGACTTGCATAAATTCTTTGTGTATATTTAATCAGCATTTACATTTTATAAAATAAATTCATCAAATAAAACAAGACAATTAAAAAAAAGGAAACGAAAAGAAATGAAATCGTCCAAAACAGCAAACAGTGCGCGTCATTTGAATTACAAATGATCGTGAGCACATTTTCGATTATGATTTTCGTGTACTATAATCAGCGATGAACTAAAAATGCTGTTTTGATTATTTGCATAACGTAACTGGAAATATAAACTTTTCATATATGAAATATGAAACTTTTCGACGGTAAACTTTTGTGTCATTTAATTAGAAAATTGCAGGCTGCTTATTATTAAAAGACGGTACGTGTGCGCGCACTCGAAACTCAAACATACCAAAAACTTCCCATCTATTTATTAAAGGCTGTTATAATAATTTTATTTAAGAAATTCTATTAAATTAAAAGCTTACAGGTCAAAAATTAATTCGATTAGTAATTTGATAAATTCAATTACACGCTTTGTACGTTATTGCTTATCGGATGAAAAATTTCTAGTTGTATTTTAGACATCTACACTTGTTAGCGAAATTAATCTATGACATTGCAGTGAATTCTAATGTATTTGTCAAGTTAAACTTTGTAGTAGCAAGCGGGGTCCAAGCCTAAAGTTTCATTTTTAAATTATTTAAATTTGTTAAAATATATACGAAATCGTGGAAGATAGTTTATAATTCCAAAAATATAGAAAAATAAATTAGTGAATCACGGCCGAATTTTAGCCGGTTGGATTGATTGAGAACAATTGGACTCCGCAATTTTTAGCACCTCCAACGTGAAAAAAATCAATCAAAGAAATTTTTAATCAAATACATTACGTTACGTCAAAGATTACCAAAAAATTACAAAACTTTCTTGTCTAACCGTTGTGAAAATCTTATGTTCTAATGGCATTTTTTCTTTAAATTTTAGCAATTTCTTCAAAAATAAATTCATACGGTGAATTTTTTAACGTTCGACGAATAGATAATAACATTTTTCACTTTTTTTATATTATTCTTCCACTCAACTAGAATGGAACAAATGTATATGTGTCTATTGGCACTTTGTGCATTCATCACCTCCTCGCAGTGCCATCCATCCGAAAATTGAATTAAAATATTGCATTGCGCCAGCAACAGTCGACGCAAAACACCCAAAACATTTTTATATGTCATGTTATACTAATGCGTTTATATCAACCGTATGATGTATTATTTTCATACAATTTATCTTCAAACAAAACGCAAATGTATATAGCATACACACACACACTTTCGTGACTGGCTTCACAGACGGCAAGACGAGTAAAAAAACCGTAACCATGGAAAAAGTTTCTCTGCAATGGAGCATACTCATATGCATTAACGACTTGAGTTTCGCCGCCATAAAGATTATAACTTATTTTTCCAGCGTCGCAAAAGAAACATACGACTGGGATCTTAATAATTAAACACTCCTAAAGTCTAGGATATTGATTCATGTACAGCGCGCGTGATTATTAATTAATTTGCGGGATGTGTGGCAAAATTGATGAATGTAAAAAGTGCATGAATACTATCATCATCATCATCATCATCATCATCACCACCACCACCTTTGAGATTTTTCGTTTATATAAAAATAAACTCTCGAGAAATTTCCTTATCGTGCGCGGCAAACAATAGCGGCGCTTTTTTGCGCAAATAAATTTCGGCTCGCTTATGCGCGCGCGCTCTTTCCAACAACCAGTTTATTAGAAAATATTTTAAAACGCGACTCGCACACAAAAGATTATATGCAATGATCATTTTATATACATATATATAATACAAGTTTTATGCGTTGACAAGAAATATGGCTGAAATATTGTTAACATTTCAACGGGATCATTTTCATGATGTTGGATTATTATAAATTTTATTACAAAAACCTTACCGTATTCAATTTATTATTTTTTGTGCATAAAGTTTTAAGCGAAAATTAATTGAAAATATTATTTCATGTACTTGATTGCATATTTGATATAATAAAGAAAAAAATTAATTTAAAAATTATAAAACAATGTAAATCTTGTATCTAGTATAAAATTGATTTGAGGTTTTTTTATTAATTTCGTTAATGACTTACCTAGTATAAAACATTGTTATAATTAAAACATAATTGCATTGACTTAAGATAATAAAGCTATTCAAATTTAATTAAAAATTTTCATATACATATTAAATATATTAAAGAAATAATCCAAAAACGTTTAATTTTACTTTAACGTATCTTTAAGCTTAGATTTATCTTAAATGCTAGTTTTAAATTTCACAACTCTGCTAGTAAGACTTTGATAATAAATCAAGTTTTATAATTAAACAACGTTTAAGAATTTGTAGGGACATATATCAAATTGATTTAAATGCTATTGCCCATCAATGGATCATTAAACGAATCTTAAATCAGTCGCCCTTAAACTTTCTGTATTCTTAAATAAGTAAATTTAAGGATATTTATTTGCGGACTAGTAAAAATAGTGGGTCTAATTAATTTTATAAAACAGAATTGAAAGAAAACTAGAAACATGCTTCAAGTGAGATAGAAGTGTCAGATATTGATTTTTTTCTTATTCAGAATCAAGTTATCAAAATTAATCAAATCCAAAAACATAAAATTTCATATTTTATTGAAACTTAACTAAAAATATTGTTTCTGAAAAATATCTAGAAGTCATTTAAACTGAATTGTTGCCACGCATTTCAAGCAATGTATGCCAAACCGGCCCACATGTGCTTGCTAAATTAGGTCTATTACGAACATTTTTTTTGCCAAAATACTTCCATACCTTTTACTATTTTATTAGATCGCAGCTTTATATCAAGTCTTAAAAATTCCTGACATAAATTTTTTTGATCGAAAACTTATATTTTAAGAAAAACAACAAAACTTTTCAAAATAACTTTCAGCTTTTGAAAAATAGAAATCGGACCCTTATTGCCATATAGAGGCAGTATATTGTATTTTCTTGTGGTTGAGAAACACTGTTTTAAACGACAATAGCATCAGTTTAGAAATTATTCTTGCATAAAAGTTATCGAAAAACTCTCTAACATACCAATTGTTATTAAACTTCAATTCTAACCTCCAACTATGCACTTCATTGTAAAATTCAATTTATGAAAAATCAACGCGGTTATCAAACCTCAAGTTTTATTAAAAGGCGTTTAAGAAAATGTGCTGGTTTTATTGCGACGACTTGTAATCAAAAAATATTTTTTCTTACATTTTCTTACAAAAAGAGAACAAATAGCCAGCAAAATTGCCTATCGGAGTAATAACCTTTTAAGTTTATTAATCCAACAATGTGAAAATCCTAAAATTCAATGTCTTTTATAAGAGTTTTTTGTACTTAAGATTGTAATTGAGTTTTTCTTGAGCTCTTTTATAAAATAACAATATGTCTGCGTCTGCCCGGGTTGATTTAAGTGATTTTTTTTTAGAAAATTGTAAGTATCGCGTTTGAATGAAGATTGTTGTAAGCAGCAAATTTACACACGAAATATGCGAGGCGTATATTTGAAGATAGTATTTGTTTTTCAAGAGGGGAATGTTTTATCAGCGGGAAGTACGCGCGGTTGTTTTCCTCCTTTCTCCTATTCATAAAAATGCATATTCAATTCATCCAACTATAGCCAAAAAAATGTTTAAATCATAAAATGTTAAATCATAATTCAAGAGAATGTGCAAATATTAACATTGCCTTTGGCATAAATACGGTGTTTATATATTTATTTAGGTACACGATAAACCTTTAATTAGAATAAAATCTAAATCAAAATTGTAGTCATGATCCTATTTCGCTAACGCCGGTTTTAGTTTAATTTGGCATGAATTTATTACAATTCAATTATTTTAACGACCGCAGATGTTGTAATATTTTAAATAATGTTGTACGAATACTGCATTACATTACATATAGCTACTTTGTTTTCTTCCACAGCGAGCGCTGCAATAAAAAAATATGTGTAGTGAATTTTTGTTAAATCGACTGTTAAAATATAAACAACTTATTCGATGTTGTATGTATATTGAAAAGCATTTTGCACAAGAAGATATTTCATTTATAAAATTGAATATCGCAAGGAAATTGAACAGGAGATGTACCATAACATTATTAAACATAATACATATATATCATACTGCTACTTTTCCGTTCAACGTAAAGATGCTTACTGATATTGTTTCGCGCTTTTTGCATTATTAATTAAATATTAACGGCGGCAATTTAACTGGGCACAGTAAAACACACTTTTTTTTAATTTAAAATTCAGCCGAAAAGCAACATCATTAAGTTGTGTAATCATAAAAACAACATTGAATTTTACGATTTGCAGAGCTTTATTGAGTTTATAATAGGCAGAAATTAAATACAGTACGGATTTGCTATATGTATATAGTACGAGTTTCGAAATTTTCTCGAAGACACGAAAAAAATTTTGAACTGCGTTTCCAATTAAAATCGATTATGAATGTTTAATGAGAGTAAACTTTGATAAGCGTTTAATATCAGGGTCTGAACTATATCGAATCTCCTACAAAATTTTATCAAACGTAAAAACAGACAGACATCTAAATAGAAATGCAACGCTATGACTTAATAACAATGTAATGAAATAATAAAATTATACCTTACAAACAGAGGTGTTGCTGTAATAAATGCGAAAGGGTACAACGAACGTAGGTGTTCAATGATTCAAAATGTCACTTTTCTAAATACTTTTTAGTGTTTTCACGTTTATGAAACACGAAGTTTTTGCGATTTCCTACATTTTTTCTTTGAACTTTAGCATTTTCCATTATATTTTTTGTCAAAATACATCAGTATTGCTTGACAGTAAAAAACTGCATTCTTCTCGTTTTACGAACAATTTTGACAAAATAAATTAAAGATTTTGCTAAAAAATTGCAAAAAATCAAAGAAAAATTAATGAAAAAAATAAATGTTTTTGGAAATTAAATAATTTAAGCACTGAATTGAAAATATTTTGTAAAAATGGTAAAGTAATTGACGGTAATGCTCACAGGGCCTAGTTACAAATTGTTTGGTTATAAAAAAAACTATACGGAATATACGAAATTTTAGCAGAACCGATTAACCGTAGTGAGTTGGGTATTCCTACGCTCCCGCAACTTATTAGCATCGAATTCTAGATTTTAATCTACATTTATTCCATTTTCATGTGAACGATCCAATAAACTTGTGCAAATACAAAAATGTTATTTATTTTCAAATAAATATTTCATTTTATCAAATAGCAACTTCAATTTGCACATGAAATGTATTCGCAAAATATAATATATAATATGTCTAGATAGATTTTTCTGGTTGATTAAAAATTCCATATGATACGTGCATTTATTTCAAATACGATTGTGTCTATCACGGCAAATGTGGTGGTGCAGATTGCGAAATGCAATACAGTCGCATATTTAATACTTTAATGTGATATAAATGTACGCCAAATTAAACCGAAACTTGCATTTGTGCGATGGTTGATTATGATTGCAATTTTGATTTCGAGTGCACTTTAATTACCGGATGATGATTCAAAATGCTTTGTGAATATCCACTTATTGTTCTGGCCGGTGAATTCATATATGTGTATATTAAATCGATGAGAGGCACACACGGCAAATAATATCAAATTTTTGGTTTTATTTTCCAGGTGGGATGGATGAAAGCCGACGATCAGACGATATTAAGTTTACACACACGCGTCATCACCCACAATCATCGCATCGGCGTCACGCACGATGATAGTTTGCGTGTTTGGCAACTGCGTATACGGCAGCTGAAGGAATCGGACGGCGGCTGCTACATGTGCCAAATTAATACCAGCGCCATGAAAAAGACAATTGGTTGCGTTGATGTGCAAGGTAAATATTAATTACTCCGTGAATGTGTACTGTTTTGTTTGAATTATTCGGAAAACGACCAAAACACAACTGAAATGTCAACATCATCATTTATCCCACCAAATTACTTGTTGTTCCTTGTTAAAATTATGTTAGTTAGGTGTATACTTGTTTCAATTATAGTTTTATACAATAATCTCCGTTTTAAAGCGATGCATAGTTTTTTCTTCAAATATAATTTTCTATTTTTAAATTTAATAATTTTTTGTTGAAAAAGAAGAAATATGGAGAATTCATTCAAATAGATGCCTAAGTTAAACTTATATCTAGTTGCCCGACTAACGATCTTTTCGATAATATTAAGCTCTACTTCAGTAATAGCAATTTAGATATGGTCTTTAAGAGTATCAATAGATTCTTGATTATTGCCGTAGCAGTTGTCTTTACCGACATCCTGCGAATAATTTTCTACCGGCCTCAAATCGTAGCTTCTTAATGTCAAACAGATATAGTCAAAATGACTGATTGAACGGTTTTTGAATGAGGTGTCCAGAAGGTTGGATTGTTGATTGACTTGTTTAGTTTAATGCAGTATGTTATTAAAAATGGTGTTATATATAATTTGCATGCTCAAGTTTCGTCATTTCATCAAAGAAATATAGCTGATGACGCTTTCCGACCATAATTACGCACCAAATAGTCAAACTTCACAATGACAACATGTCAATTTCCAATCAACGTCTTTAAAGCAATAAAGCTAGACATACAGTCGAAAAGGTATGTTAAGATTGGGGCGATCGTATGAGCACTATGAATAAGGTGCCTAGATGTTTTACATTGTATTTGATAGCCCTAAATTTGATTAATTTAGCCCATATTGATATCTCACCCAAAATGTTGTTCCACATTCACAGCATGATAAACCTTCAAATCACTGCCCCGCACCAGTGTGAAGTTAGCCTACCGTTTCTAGAAATATGGCTAATTTTTAGAATACAATAACTTTTTTCTTATTCAATAGTTTGGCGCGACTATCGGTAGGCTACTATATAGCCATAATCTATTTAAGAGTTGTGTTATTAATGGGTTGTAACAGATTGCTAAAATATTCATTAAGAAAAAAGTTATTGCATTCTAAAAAATAGCCATATTTCTAGAAACGGTAGGCTAACTTCACACTGGTTTGCCCCGCGGTATTGCATAAATACTGTTGTCGAAATGCACTTGAACGCGCAATACGCATTTAGTAAAGCAAAGTCGCTTAATGTGTTTTAAGTTAAAAGGTGGCCAACATTTAATTGCATTTCATAATTAATCGGAAGCGAGAAATATTTTAATTAAACACATATTAAATGCATAGCCTTGGTTTATCTTTGATGAACCCACCCCTTGTTGTTTGTACGTACATGGGTATTTTATATCTAAATATTAAAATTGATAATTTAAAATAAAGTTAGGAGAAATCTCTTGCCGATGGAGATAAAGTTTAATTTAAGAATATCAAGTTAGTACAACTAATCATTTATTCTACCAAATTACTTCTTGTTTGTTAAAATTATGTAAATTTTTATAAAACTAAAGTTTTTAATTCAATAAACTAACTTTTTCAAAATAACATTTCTATGTTTAAGATAGAATATTATTAGTTTAATTATGAATATTAGGTTAGTATTATTATTGAAAAGTTTGATATGATGCACTAAAGATGTAACAATAAAGATAAAATTTTATGTGACAAGGTAAAATTATGCGAATTTGAGTAACAAATGATGGAAATTTTATACGCTAGCTGGAAGCTAAAAAAGTGACAAATTCTCCTCGTTTGTAAACAAATTCTAACTAAAATAATACCAGCGTCTTCATGTAAAACAGAAAAAAAATGAAAAATAAATATATAGGTCGTACAAAATTAGCGAGATCTTTATTGTTGTATACAAATCTTAACATAATACGGCGAAATTTAACATTATTGTTAACAAAATTTACAAGAAAGGCGAAATAAAAGTAGGAATTGCATTTGGTCAAGTTTGATAACATTTTTTACCCTTCAAGATGTATATTTTATACCGGAATAAACATTTTTATTGCCTAATAAAACTCATAAAAATGAAATATGTTTCATTACTTCACAAAAAAAAACCAACTAATTTAATATTAAAACATTACTAGCTACTATTTATTTTCTCGTTGATATTAAATATTAGCAACTAGAATATTCAATTAGACAGGGGCATAAAAAACCAATATCTACTTTTTATAAATGTAAACATAAGCGTAATTTGATTTTCCATCTAAATATTTGCTTTTATTAAAAACGATGAAATTTGCCAGCGATATACAACCGCAAAAGTCATCGATAGATATATTACCTAGCTATATATAATAAATTCGACGGCGGCCTTCAATCCGCACGCATCGTCGTGATTGCGTTTAATTGCACGGGCAATTTTTTACGTCGCCGTCGTCGTCGTTGTCTAGTGATTAAACTTTGCGGGCACCCAAAAGTAACGAGCGGGATTATTTTTTGAGTTTCGGTTCGGTCGTCGGTATGGTGGAACTAACGAAATGAATTATTTCGATGACAAACATTTACACAAGTTTGTGTTGAAAAAATATCCAAAGCAAAGTATACAAGCAGCAGCGCAGCGCGCATGCATTGTTTCCACCTAGATGATGAAAGTTTTAATTAATTATCGTCGATGTTGACTGAAACAACAGGCAAAAAAATGGACGCTGTTAATTATGAAAATATTGTGGTATGCATCTATTTTCTCACACACACTTAATGAAAAACATGGTTGTTACTTATAATTAGCCTTGATACTTTGTGTTTTTGCTAATTATCCAAACATACATAGTTGCTTAAAATTTTAATTTCCATTCAAAACCCTCAAAAAAATATGAGAGTTAAATATTTTTTACATTTATTCGTATTTATCTGTTTTGAAATTGAATTCCGCAAAATTTAAATTTTGAATTTATGTTACTTCTGATTTTTTATTTAAGATAAGTGAAAATATGGGCGATGTTAATTGTGAAAATATTCTGGCGTGCATCTATTCTCACACCCTTATTGAAAAGCATGGATTGTTGAAGACTTAATTCATTTGATTGGTTACTTTTTTTATGATTTTTTATTTAAATCAAATCTATTTTCACATACACTTGATGATAAACATCAATTGTTACTTACAATGAACTTAATTCTTCGTGTGTTTGCTTGAAATTTTAAATTTTATTTAAATTTTGATATAGTCAAAAATTATTTCGCCTGCATCATTGTAAATGTTATCTGCGAGTTAAATATTTTTTTTACATTTATTCCTATTACCTTCGTTGAAATTGAATTCTGCAAAATTTAAATTTCTAATTCATTTGATTGGTTAAATTTTTTTCTAATTTTTTATTTAAATTCGCGTCGATTTTAACATTTTTATTTTGATTTTCCGTTTGTTTTTATCTATGTATGTGTGCGTGTAAATGTGTCGGTGTGTGCGAGTGTGTCGATGTTGAAAGTGTGCTGCTTTCATTGTGACAATAAAACAACCCCCTAAAATTACACTTTCAGATCGACTCTTTCAACACCTGATTCCCCAAACAAGTAGAATAAAAATTTCGCGCATAACTGAATACTGAAACGCCGCATAGCATCGAATCGCAGCTGAAACAAATGAAATTTGGTGTCGTTTTTTGGGGCCGTCGCGCGCTTCCCTCGCTCGTTGTCGTTTCAATTTTGATGAAGTGCCGGGCGGGCAGGCGGCCGCCGTGCCGCGTCGCATCGTGCATTGCCACCGCCACCGCCACCGCCCGCCTTCTTCATTCGCATCGCATCAACTTTATTGCCCTGCCTCTTGTGATAAAATGTTTTATGCGTTTTCAGTACCTCCGGACATTGACGATACGGAAACAAGCACCGACATGACGGCATCGGAAGGCGAAAATGTGACGCTTGTTTGTAAAGCGACAGGCCATCCACCACCAAGAATTTTGTGGCGTCGAGAGGATGGCAACCACATCTTATACAATCCGAAGCCGTACGAAAGTGATATAGGTGAGATTAGAGGTTTAGAACGTGGCGAGAAATTTATAGCGTACGTTCATGCATAAATCTATACTCTTTTGTTTTTCCTTATACCTACACACATACACACAGTCACACATGGAATATGTCAAAAACGATTTTATTCAAAACGTATTCAAACCATTTCGCACACAATAACATATATCATTTCATATATCACATTAAATCCAATAAAAAATCCATTCAATAGTTTAAACCACCATTATTTCAAATCACATTTATGCATACCATACCCAGAGCAGACAAAAAATCAACAAAAATTAAATTCCCAGCATCAAATTTATTCAAAGCTTTTTCAACTTAGGTATAATATAATCTTAGTAATTATACAACAATATGTACAAAGTAATTTATGTCTTTCTCAAATGTATTGCAGTTTCTAATTTATCTCATGCAGATTATAACTTCTTAACATTTTAACTAATCTCCCCATTAGTATTCCTATTATTAAAAATACATTTAAAGGCATAATACAATTGGATGATATTAAATAGTATCTAGGTATGTACATACATTCATGCATACATACAAGTTATTGTGTGGTGTTTATATAAATAATGTACATATTGCTTTTGCAACAAACATTCATTATTAATTAAATATTAAATGATGTAATTCAAATAAACAATATGATTATTAAATACACTGTTTTTAATGCAAATTTCAATTTACAACAATATTATTAAATTGGAGATTCGTAAACATAGATAAATTAGAAAAAATATCTATCATTATTGATTAATCAGCAAATGATATGAATAAAATTTTACATTATTGAATGCTTCAATTAAATTGTTTTCCAACAAAGTATTGAAAATATTGAAAAGCAGTAAATGGTTTGTTTGATAGAAAGTTTGTTGCAATCTTTAAGCCAATTGATGTTTTTAATAATAAACATAACATAAATAACTGACTTTTAAAAATGCTTTACTTCCATTCGGTAATGGAATCGTTTAAACTTATCATTTCGAAGCACAGACTGAAATATAAAAAGCTTAGATNTAACCCAATTGATTTTTTTAATAATAAACATAACATAAATAACTGACTTTTAAAAATGCTTTACTTCCATTCGGTAATGGAATCGTTTAAACTTATCATTTCGAAGCACAGACTGAAATGAAATATAAAAAGCTTAAATGCAATAAGCATTTAGCGATTGCCATGTAACGATAAAAATTAAATATAATAGATAAAGTTGAATCATTTTTCATAAAAATGTAACCTGGCATCTAATAAAACTACAATTTTTAAATAACAAATTGAACCTTTTTCACCTTTATTATTTATTATTGATGCCGATGTTTAGAAAAAACATCGCAGGATGTGTGTGTAATTACACCAAGAATTACCGTCGAGTACAAAGCATCTTAAAAAATTTGTTTGTAGTCAGAAATGAATATAAAAAAGATCAACAAGACTTTATTGCATTGAATATTTTAAACTACAGTACATTGTTTGCTGAAGCAAATGATGTAGTAAAATACAAGTTTAAAATCTTTCACTGCTCGTTCGAATAAATACGTGGAACGGAGTATAAGTTCGATAACTTGTTATATTTTTCTTTTAACTGTATTAATGGTATTATAAAACCTAGAGCAAAAAAAAAATGTTAAAAAAGCCTTTGTTCCACATCACAAAAATTCGAATTCTTATTATTTATAATTTAGGCTCATCATTTCGTATTGTTTCTTAACAATAGTTAACATGTTCCCTAAATATTTTATTCGCTTTAATTATCATTAACGTCATTTCACACGCTTATTTCAGAAGTGACACAAATCAAAGATATTATTTTAAAGAATAATAGTTATATCAAATGGTCTGTTTTAGACAAAAAAAATATTATATTTTTATCATTATGTCATTCATACATTATAGAATTAGTTTTCCTTTTTGCAACAACATGTTTTAATATATTGTGTCATTTAGCCAGTTGAAGGGAAGTCAGTCTAACTTTGAATTGTAAAAAGTATTTCAATCTCTCTTTAGTGAAAACAATTAAGTTTATTTGTGTATTTAGTAAGCCATTAAGTGAAATATACAAAATTTTGAGTTGTGTCACTTCTGCAATAAGCTGCGATTTGTAAACAATTCGTATGGTTAATGACCATAAAAATATTTTCATGCCAACATTCTTTCTAAATTTACTGCTGATAAGAAGCAAATTATACTAAATTTGTGAAAGTGTTTTCTACTTGACAGTGATGTCACTAACACTTCCGTAAAATGTTTTTCCTGTGCGTTGTCCTAAATTAGGCCCGAAACGATTCAATTTTAATTCCGAAATTTTACTGGTTGGTTTTATACCTTTGTTGAGAATTTTATAAAAAACATGTAGGTAATAACAGCAAAAAACATGTTTGTAAAAAATATAATATAATACATAATAGTTCAATATGTAATTCAAAATAAATTAAATTAAGTTTGTGAAACAGCGATGCTTTGTACATATCACCACTAACATTTCCTCAAAAATGGTTTCATGGATATTGACCAAAATTATACACGTTTGTTGAGTTTTTATGAGAAAATAACATGTTTAACAACTCATTGTAATTTGCAAAACACATGTTTATGAAAAATGTAATATAATATTGTTAAAGGTTTAATTCAACATATCTCCTCCAAACTGAAAATAGCCGTATTCTATTCTATTTAAATTTTCTAGACGTGAATAATCCATGAAATTATATAACAATAATAATACATCTGGTATCATATATTAGTAATTTGTACGTTTCTCAAATGTGCTGTCGCTTCATATTTATCTCATACATGTCTCAGCTTCTAACCGAGTTATGTTAGCAAATTAATCTGTCGCTGTCAGAAACAACTGGAACTATCTACTATGTACTAGCCCTGTTTCAAATCATAGCACAAAGTTTTACTTTTCGCAATGACGTTGTTGACACACAACAAGACACGCCGACAGCCGAAAAAAAAAGATTGATAAAGTGCGTGTTTTAATATCGTCGGTAGGTAGGTAGATCGCCGGCGCATGCATCATACTTTCTCCCGAAAAATATTATTAATTTGCACGTAATCGCAGCTCCTTAAAATGTTCAACGACCGAATTTGTTTGGCTTTCTCCTCGTCGCCGGGAAGCCGTGGCGCGCGGCTTTATATGTGATTAAATTTTTACGAGAACAGCTCCACCAGCTTTATGCGATGTGTTAAATTCAGCATTATAACGCGATCATTACTACTATTATAAAATTAATCGCTCTTTGCGGCGTAAAAAACTTTTAGTGTATGAGAAAATCAGAATGTGAGTTTGTCTGATTCATTCAATATACCTATGTATAGCTAAAGTCCGAAATCGGCCACTTCGCAAATTGGACGGCCTATTTGCGAAGTGGTCACATATCCGATCATTCCCTGATTTCGGCATTTGGCTGGCCAGTTTGCAAAATGACATAAAGCAATCAGCCAATCAGTTTGTAAGTTATAATGATACTTACATTACACACTGCATAACGTCAGTAAAATGATGAAAAAACACATAATAACATATAGAATAATAATAATAAAAAAAAACAAAAAACATGATAAAATTCGGCGTGTCTTATTTTTAAGTCTTTTTTGATACAGGGATTTTCTGAATTTATTATTTGTTTTTATTGGTGAATAAATTATATCGCGAATATGGTTCATTGTGAGTCAGTATTTCACGTCGAACTTTTCTTCATTTTATTACCAAATACATATACAGCGTAAAAAAATATTTTTGGCGGTATGAAAATGTACACTACTCAAAACAATTATTTGGACAACTGTTAATTTAGCTTTAGCTGATAATCCTGATTTGTTTCATTTTAATTTAATTAATTATAAAGTCATTTAGCTAATGAGAGCAAGTAATAAATTTGGCTCTCATATTGATTTTTTACTGGTCTATTTTTTACATAAACCATTTACAAATACTTGCATAATTTTTTCGAAGTGGTAACATAATGTCAAAGATGACTATTATTTTTGACCAACACGACAGAAAAATATCTTATAGTATATTATTTATACTTAAGTATTATTTTTTGCTAATTTTGTTTCAAACTCAAAAAGTTTGTCAAGATAACAAAATTAATGTGTAACTTTCAATCTTTTCTCGAAGTGTTAGAGTATTATAACAAAATATGTATATATTAAACAAAAAGCTCTAACACTTTGAGGAAAAATAAATTTCTAGATTTTTCACTTGTAACTTTTGTGTTGCCTAATTTGGCATTAATCCATTTAAAGTATAATTTCCCACTAATCTTGTTTCAAAGTGAGGAATTTTTAGGCGATCACAAAATAAGAGAAGTATCAAGCATACTGTCAAGATGGGTATTCATACTTTTTTTACATGCACTAAAGCAGAATATTTTTATGCAAAAAAGTAAACAAAATGTATGCTCGAATCAATTGCAGATAATTCGGAATCAAGCTACAAATAGTTTTTGGTCTATATATAGAACGTAATTTGTTACTTGTGTGGCTTCTATTTTTGCGTATTATTCGCATTGTTATGCAAAAATGTTTGATAGGTATTTTTACACTCCTTTATTTTTTACCAATCTAATTACAATGCAACAATGTTTCGTTATGTTTTTGCAAATCAATTACCTTTCACAATAATTAATCATTTCGCACTGCGTATTAAAAATAAATCAATCAAATTTCCTTCATTTGAACAATGCGAATAATTTAACCAGTTAGCATTTATTTTATTTAAATGACAAATCCAGCATGAGCATAATAATAAATACAGATAAATCACAAATTTAGACAACAATTTCCTACCCGACCACACGACTATAAAACCGAAAACCCAAAATGGAATATTTATGTATTTAGTAATAGCAATTCTCATTACAATATAAAACACTAATATGTTCAATTTTGTCATAGACACGTTCAGCGGATCGAGTTTGAGCCTGGTGCGGCTGAATCGGCGACAGATGGGCGCATATCTATGCATTGCCAGCAATGATGTTCCTCCAGCGGTCAGCAAACGCATCACATTGAACATAAATTGTAAGTGCTCTCCAACGCTGCCCCCAATAAAATTTATTTTATAAAAATCAACAGCAACGAAACAAACAACGACGAACGCCCCATAAATAAATTAACATCAAAATTTATGTGCGCGTTATTCGAAACATGTTAAAATTTATATATTCTTCGTTCATCCGTTTTTTGAAATTTTAACTAAATATAAATTGTTATTTATTAATTAATACTGTTTCATAAACATTCAATGAATTTAACGTAATAATAAACGTTTAAAACAATACTTAGCTAACGCGTTAATTATTTATTGTTATTTGCTCTGATGATGGCCATTGTATCCAAACACGTTAGCCGAATTTTGTAATAATTTACTTTAAATTTTATCGTAATTTCAATTAGCATATACCGAGCTAGGTATTATCAATTGTAACAAACGTACGTCCAGTTTTACCATATTTTTTCTGTAAACGATATTAGATTGATGAAATTATCTTGTAGTCTAGTCAATTCCGCCAATTATGCATTGCAGTTCTCTTTTTAATTCGGAAATGTTTGAGCGATATCTTCACAAATATTCAAACGAAGAAATCTTGCTATTAAACGCGGCGGTTCATAAAACACACGGGATGTTTTAAATTAGTTGTGATAATTAATTCAAAATATACCTCCCTCTCATTTACACGGCGATATACTTTAAATTTTGAAATAATACAATTTATAATTCATTATAAAATTAAAAATCTAAGTAAAAACAGCCAATAATAATATTTTTGAATAAAAAGCACAATAATCTTATAACTTCCGCATAAAATGAATTTGAATCAAACTCATCGATTGTTTTGTATTTTTGCATCATGCAAGAGTCCGTGATAGAAAGCTTTATTAATTGTTTTATTCTTGTGCTTATTATTAAGTCAACGTGACAAAAATTGAATAAGTTTAATAAAAGTGAAGAAAAGTTTGAAATTTCGATTCTATTGTATATTGGCTGCTATTTTGTATTGGATTTTTATATCATTGTACAAAACACCGTATATGTATTTGTTTTTGTGTCCAATAATCTGCTTAAGTCGTGTAGTAAAATATCAGAAGTATTTTTTCTTTCATTATTTGGCTAGTTATTTAATTAAACTGAAAAATATTGAATATGTTTAATAAAATTAAAGAAAAGTTTGGAATTACGATTCTATGTTGGTTGATTAATTGTACTTTTAAATTGTAGTACGAAAAACCATATCAACCGTTTATTTTAAAAGTCACTTAACTCCATGAAGTTAATGATGTTGTCTGCAGTCACTTGGTGAAACATAATGTTATAATTGTTATAAAAATTAACGCTTGGTTGATTCACAATTAGTGTTTAGTTTAGGTATATAGTTGATATATTTTGACTTATTAAGTCATCATCAGAACTAATAAACTACAAAATTGACATTTTTGACTACAATTTTGTAGTTCATTAGTTCTGATGATGACTTAATAAGTCGAAATATATCAACTAAACTAAATACTAATTGTGAATCAACCAAGCGTTAATTTTTATAACAATTATCACTTAACTCCATTTTCAATTGTTTGCAGATCATTGTTAATAATTACGAATTACTCTAATCTGAATTGTAAATTTAAGTCTTTAAAGATACTGTGCAAAAGTGGAACATATTGCCTTTATCTAAGTATATTTTTAATTTATTTATTTTTACAATTATTGAACGTACAAGCTTCAATATTGCAATTTAAACATAAGTAGCCTTATGCCACTTACAAAATAAATGACTCATGTATTGTTTTTGTATGCTTATAATCTGCCAAAGTCCTGTAATAAAAATCAGTATTAATTGTTCTTTTATTTAATTAAATTAAAAAAAATCAATATATTTAATAAAATGAAAGAAAAGTTTGGAATTTCGAATCGCTGTTGGCTGATTTGTAGTATTTTTAACACACCATATATTTGTTTTCGTATGTGTACAATCTGCCAAAGTCGTTGAAATATAAATGGCAGCACATATTTTCTTTATTAGGATTATTTATCAGCCGAATTTTGCTATATAAAAATCATCGGCATCGATTACGCATAAATTAACATAGCAATTTATGCATGCATTACACAAAACATGCATAATTTATTATTATATAAAAAATATATATATATAAATTTTATTTACATATAATATGTATACATAAATTAACGTATTTTGTATAAATATGTCAATAATATTAACAGGTTTATTTGATTGCGCCAAACAATGGTAAAACATTTAATAATAATATACACTGTAGCGTTACCCTTTTTATTTTCACTCGCGCAATGACATAATAATAAATTCGTTGATTTAATTGAATGATTTTTATTATTATAATGAATTTGAATTTAAATAAAATATTATTTATGTCACATATTAAATACGCTTTTGCGAGCGATATCAATTCTTTATGAATATGTCAAATGCATAAAAAGAATTTTTATGTGTAATGCGAAATACATGTATGTAATACACATGCATTCCACCATTGAGCCCAGCTCAAAAAAGCCGACGTAAAGGCGCGCACACACACACAACGCGCGTGTATTCGCTAATCTTTAAAGTTTAACTGTCGTTATCTATTCTACGCGTATATTGCATACATAAATTGTATTGTACGCCGATTTTATTATTAATAGATTTATTCGCAAAGCGAAAAAAAATATAGAAATATATATAAGAAAGTACGTTTCGGCCGGTTTGAAATATAGTGTACATTATTATAAATCTTTTTTATGGCCGCGTTTTATCATGTCGATACGTAATTTATATGGAATAAGCAGTAAATTAAATAAATTAGCTATTAATTAGAGAACTGCAAGGCTGCATTTTTATTTTTAGCGCGGCACAAAACGTCGACTGTGATGTTCTTTAATGAGAATAAATTACAGCGAAAATTTGAATGTTTTACTCGGCAAATTTATCGCTTTCTAAATTTTCATAGCACAATCATTGTTTCACTGCTTTGAAGAATTATAAGTATGCACTTATTAATTTTTGTTAAGAAAAACGTGCATTTTTGTGTACGTTTAAAGTGAGTAAAGAAAAAACGCGTCAAGAAAAAAAGATAAATGTATTCTCATTAAGGAAATCCTAAAAAATGTTATAAAATTTAATTAAACCTCAAAAATCGCGTACAAGTTTTGTCAAGTAATTGATCGTCGTCGTTGTTTGATGGTGCTTTTTAATAAGAAACATAATTTGTCTATTTATACATGGGTATGTATATCATATTTTGTCGTGGAACGATTATTTATCACAGTTGAAACAAACTGGAAGTAAATAAATCATCATTTCTTGCAAGTTAATGGAACGAAATGGAAGAATGGTGTTTTTAATAACAAAATAATAACGGATGCATTAATAATTAATAAAGCGCAACTATAAATAAACATTTTTGTTTAGTTTTTGACAAATTAAGCGCACTTCCTCGCCGGCTATTTATTCTAGCATTTATTGCATTTGCTCTGTGTGTGTCACACAGCACAACGCGAGCTAGCAACAACTATATTGTTGTTTTTCCAACTTGCCGTCGTGTTTATTTTACGTGTTTTAATTGCCAGCGATATTGTTTGTTTATCTAGTTGCTCCGATAGTGCAAGTTTTCAAGCCGCTGGTTGGTGCACCGCTCAAATCAAATGCGAAGCTCAAGTGTGAAGTTGAAGCATTCCCAAACTCCAACAATTATTGGATTAAAGACAATGATGAAAACTTACTTAATAGGTTGGTTTATTATCACGCGCTACGACTGTAAAGTCTCGACCGATATCTAGGAAATTATTAAAACACTACTAGTTATAATAATGTTTAATAATTACATTATTTAAATGCAAGCCAATCTTTTTGGCACATACATGTTAGAAAGTAAACTGAATGAATATCTATATAGAATATTCATTTACGAGAATTTCTGCAGTGGTCAATATTTGACTTCAAACACTGAAGCAACGGAAAAATCTACACCTGGTAACCAATAATCAATCGAAATTAGATGCAAGACGTTGAAGATACAGCTAGTTAAAATAACATCTCTTTTTGCAAAATAAATTAAATGGTATGAATTTAACTCTTCATTATTGTTTTTGACATTTTAATCCGCCAAGCGAATTTTTATCTCCGTTGACAGATATAATGGCAAAAATAATAATAAACTACTAAATTCATATGACATGATTCTATTACATTTAACTACAAACAATGTGATTTTAACTTGCTACATCTCCAATATCTTACATCGACAATAATGAAAATAATCAATTACTAGACTAAAAATTTTCTGCGTACATGTTTAAACCTAAATTAAATAAATACAATAACATTTGATTCACCAAGCATGTCATCTCACATCATATATTTTAAACTAAAATTAATATACGACATTTTATAGTTAATAGTAAAACTTCAACAAATATACTAAATTCATTAAAATACCGATGCCAAATGATCCATAAGTATATTAGCTTGAAGACATTTTGAATTTGTAAAATTTTACAATGTTTAATCTTTATGCCATTTTTAAATATGCAGGAATAAGTTAGTTGTTTAATATAGGAAATGACATTTTATTTATTAAACAAGGTAAATGATATATTCAACATTTATAGTAATGCATGTGCTAAAAGATTGTATTATATGTATTAAGTGACTTTGCAAACTTCCCTAATTTTCGTGCCTCACTCGAAAACTGCTAAAATTTCCATATACCTATGGTAAATAAGCAAAATAATTAATTTATCATAGTATTTACATCGCAGTTTTCTTACTTTAGTCAACATATTTTCTTGCCATTTAATTAATTCTTTTCAATCTTAAGACATTTAATAAAAATTGTTTCCTGTTTTTGTAACTTTAACATAATTTAATTTCTCGGAAATAGCAATTAAAATGCTTTTTAAGTAATTAATGTCAAAAATGCATTATAAAATTTCAATTAATCTTATTGTTAGATAATATCATAAAAACGGATCTAGACTTTACAATACGTTGCGCTCTCTGTGCCTGTTCGATGATAATTGCTTATGTTGTATTTTTTTGAACGGTTGTAGCAAAAAGCATAACATCCAGGAGAAACGTAATGGAATTAAATTAACAATGATACTTACCATCTCGAATATCACGACGTCAGATTACGGAACGTACAAATGTTACGCTTCAAACATCATGGGCAAAGCTGATAGTGCTGTTAGATTATATGGTGAGTAATAAACGCCCCCTCTTACTCTAATTGTGTATTAGATTGTATAAAACATTTATTCTAACAACATTTTCAACAGCCGAGAATGCTAAATTTACATTTAAATATTCATAATTTCGGAAAAATTACATTCTGAACCTGAAATTATTTTGATATTAAATTTTAATGTAATTTCTCTTTCAATAACGTTTCCCCTATTTATATTCATTTCTTTATTTCTTTCAGACAATTATTTTAACTGAAAATTATTGTACGCGCTCAATTTTCCAAAAACAAAAAAAGCATTTTCCCCAAGGATCATTATTTTAAATTTTCTATCACATTTACATTTAAAAATATTAAACATTATTGCACAACAAGCAACTATTTCTTATTAAATTTATGGAATAATTTCAGGAGTTTTCGATAGAGTTGAAAAAAATGTATTAAGCAAAATGTTCAAACGTAAATTATGTCGATATTAAACTTTAACATAATTTGCGCCGGTTTCAAATGGAAAATGTTCTGTATTTATACTAATTTCTCTTTCTCAGTTCGCATTTGATGTAGTTCCAACCTACTTGTAACGTCGGTTAAAACATTCATCCAAAAATTTTTATACGCAAATTGAATTTTCCCTTCAAACTTTTATCATCCCACGTTGGATTTATATTAAAAAGTGTTCCTTGCATTTATTTCGTTTTGATGCTTAAAACCAATACGTATGCATGCAGGCATACACAAAAAGATTCTTTTAGTTGTAAGTTATTTAAACAAATAAATCAGAAAACTTTTCAGCGTTTTTAATATTGCAACAAAAAGCAAAGGCAATATTGATAGAAACGCGAACTTGTGCACCATTCAGTGCACATTTTCATTCTCTTCCACGTTATTAGAAGGCATTTAAATCATTTGTTATTTTTTTATTAGAAAACTAAGTGTTTGTTTAAAACAAATTATAATTTAATATTCAATTTACTGCGCGAGTAAACATAGTTTTTGCAAACTTACCTCAACAACAACAACATTTTTATTTAATAATAAATGTTATACATGTTCTTGTTGAAAGCAGAGGCGTCGCTAGAATGGTGTGTGGACGCACACAGGCGCTTAACGATTACTGTAATTTCTAGTGCCCCAATTTATATTTTAGCACATCTAACCTAACATTTTTATGGAATTTTTTGTAAATTTTCTTTGATCTTTGGCATTTTCCATCAAATTCTTTATCGACTTTTATCAGCATGGCTGGAAAATCGAAAAGGAATGTGATTTTCTCGTTTTTTGAACAATTTTGAATAAAATCTATAAATGTTTTGATGGGAAATGCCAAAATCAAGGAAACATATTGTAAAATCGTTTTGTTCAAGAGTCATGAAAATGTTAAAAATATAATTTGGGACGCACTAAAAATTTATTTCTTAAGAGTGCTGGCATATAGTTTGCACGCAGACGTTGATAACTCTTGCGACGCCTCTGGTTGAGAGAGTGATGTTAATTACAATATGTATATATAGACGGAATGTTAATCATCTATGCTGTTTTTGAATTTTAAAACGTTCTCATGGATCGATTTTGATTACACGAAGCGTTTGTGTTTGATTAAAGTAAATTATAATAAATTCATTTTTAATGATTGCGAAAGTAAAACGCAAAAAGTAAAGTATTAAGATGTGTTTTACGGGTGAATTGCAAAGCAAACACACTTAAGAATTCGAAATTCGCTACTCCATTTTCGTTTCGTCTTTCCTCCAATTGAACAATTTGTTGTTTTTACATTGCGAAACATGCATTACGATGTTTGTCTTGTATTAATTACAGCAATTTTATACGTTATTTGCCAATAATTGTTTATCTCTCATCTGCATTGCAGAAATAAAAATTCCAACAACAACAACAACAACAAGTACCACCACAACTACAACTACAACAACACCGGAACCAACAACTACAGGCAAGTTTATTATAAACTTTGTTTTGGTGTTGAACAGCAGCAGTAGCAGCAAAATCTTTGCTCTTTATATAACGGAAAACTTGTTTATTTTTAAACATGTTAAGTTTATAATTTATATTCACTTTCTTCATTGTGTTTGTGTTGGTTAGTACAGCATGTTTTTTTTCTACTCTCCTGCGCCTGGCTCCTGCTCCTGCTTCTTCATCTAAGACAGCGCATTTTTTCCACGGTTTGATAAATAATGAATGCACTAAATGATTAATAATTAAGAGTAAAGTTTGCATTTTATTAGAGCGAGTGAAAACTAAAAGTAGCTCGAAACGGTGGAAATTTATTATCAGAACTTTGATATTAAATTTTTAAACAAAATTTATTAATAAAAATTCACACCGAATTCAATTTTTCTTATTTTTATGTATCGAGTTAAAGAGATCGCTTTTATGTCGGGCTCGTAAATTTAGCATTTAAGAGGAACGAGAAACACACACTGCAAAAAAATGATAAAATAAAGCACGTGTGTTACAATTTTACGATGTTGCAGGTTTGTTTTCAATCGTAAATATATAGGTATATACACATACACACTTTTTTTCGTTGCTCGGAGGGAGATGAATTTAGTGGCGCAAAGTATCTTGGAACCTCTAAACAACGTTCAATATCATAAATATTATTCGCCTCGTTTTTTCTACATTTGAGTGTGTGTTGAACGAAACGGAGTGAATATATAATACTATAAATCAAGCAAATCAAATGCGATTTGTCTCCTGCAACATTTCAACAATAAACTTTTCTCACATATCAAAAACTTCACGCACACATTCAAAACAAATAACAGTAACAATACATTTTCTGAAACTGCAAAATGAATAAAAATCGTTGGTGCTTAAATCAATTTATTTCAAACTATTCATCTGCAATGGCACAACGTACGATGCAATTTTAAAAGATTTAAATTGGTTTTTTTTTGCTCTCTATCGCTGCATTGTTGAAGGGAACTTCTAAATAGACTTATTTATAAAAATCGATAGTTTTAATAGTAATTTGAATCAGCGAATTGGGAATGAACAAGATGAAGTTGCGCTAGACGCGTTTCTATACACCGAAGCGGATTAGATTTAATCGCGACAGAAAAAAAAACTATTATATAAACTTTTAAATGGTTAAAAATTAAGCGACGATTGTTATAATCTTAATTCCTTTTCTGCAGAGAGAAATTTTATATCGTTATTTAAGAAAACAAAAGTGCAATTGAAGTTTTTTTTATTAAAAACATACTTGGTAATTGCATTAATGGATATTTCAATTTTTTTATTTCAAAAATACGAAATTAAAATTCACTGTTAATGTATATAACATATTATAGGAATCTAGAGAAAAGAAGATACGTCGTAGTAGTAAAATAAGTAGGTATACAAGAGATTAATTTCACTACATTATCTTAGTCTTGGAAGTCTGTGCAGAAGATTTGATACATATATCTTGCGTGTAAAGTCATTTACTTCTTTAATTATTACAAAACATACAGGGTGTTTCAAAACTAAGCGACATCGTTAGGAACCATTTATTATATAAGTATTAAAGGAATTCAAAGAATTTTACTATCAATTCTTATCCGGAATTAATTTTTAGTATTATGATTCAAAAATAGAAAACCCAAGTTTGTAAGTTTTACAGAAAAAACTATTAAGGGGTTTATAATTATACGACTGATAAAATTTTAATTTTTATTCTACAGAAAGAAATTTAATATGATTATTTAAAAAATACGAAAAGCACAATGGAATCTATTTTCATACAAAATACTTGAATATTAAGAATATTGCATCTGTGCTATTTCAATTTCCTATTTATAGATGCATAATAATCATTTCAAAGCTTGCATCTAGATTTTGGCTAGCTTCATTGTCAGCAGCTATATGTTAGTAGTACAAAGAAAAGCACCACATTACAGCAAGATGTGTGGAAGAAATTAATTTCACAACAATATCTTAGCCTGTACAGTAGATTTTGAACATGTATATAATTTGCTTAATTATTATAAAAACGTATTTATGGCATTCCAAATTAGGTAAATCTTTAGGATAGGTGGAGAATATCGGGAGATATCACAATTACATCTGCAATTATTTACTATCAATTGTTTTTTTTTGTTAGCCCGAACTCTTGTTGTAGGAAGAGTAAAATACGATCAAGCTTATATTGGTAGTTTAGAAAGACAAGTAAACACTTTTCTTTAATTCTGGTAAACGTGCCATGATTACGATTATGATAAACAATCGAAACGACAGCTAAAACAAATGTAATTAAAGTTTTAATACACCCCGCTTGCAATAATGGCTCTTGCTGACAACTCACACATAAAACAACTCTACATATTGGAGGTTTTTCGTGTTTTAGTTTAATACCAAGTGTTTTTATAGTATTATCACCACATTTTGCAAACAAAAACAACATCCAACTTATAAGTTACTATTTTAAATAATTTCAAAGGGCTAAATTTTTAAGCGAGATTTTTTATATGTTTAATTATTATGAATCTGATAAACAATCGAAACGTCGTCAAATGTATCTAATTGAAGTTTAAATAATTTTACCCGCAATAGTGGTTCTTGCTGACAACTCATATATAAAACAACTCTACATAATGCAGGTTTTTTGTAGCTTTACTATTAAGTGATTTTTGGTTTTATCCCTGTTATACTCCCATAAACTTTTGAAGGGTTAAAATTAAGCAATGACTTTTATATTTTTAATTTGATATTTAGAGAAAATAAACATTACATTCTTCTATTATACTTATTTTATAAAGAAAGTGCACAAAGAAGAATTGAAACTTATTTATCTAAAAATTCTTGGAAATTAAGATATTGCATCATTTGACATTTCAATTAAATAGAAGTAGAAAATGCTGAACGAAAAATTCCAACTCTTTCAATAAACAAAAGTTTTCCACAATCGATCCGATAAGAAAACATTTAAATTAATAGTTAAACTAGTCAATACTTAGATTAAAGTTGCACAATTTATATCTATAGACTTACTATGTAAAGCGTGCAGATAATTAAAAAAATTAAGCTGCAATTATGCGCAAATTATTTAAAGACTACATTTGGCATAATGCAACTAATCACGTCTATTTACTGAACTTGAAGAATTGATTGCGATGTAAATGAATGTAGAGAGACGTTATTAGATGAAGCATTTAAGAAGTGGGTGCATAAAACATGAACGCTAAGATATTTTAGCATTTCGTGAAAAATCATGTTAATAAAAATTTAATAGTTGTTGATGCACTTTGCAATTCAGCAGCATTTTTTTTCGCTATTTGTAACGACTTGTAAGCGGGCGGCGGTTATAAAAAT